>VZTI01005074.1:1569433-1601546 GCA_013397865.1 Struthidea cinerea
TATATGTATTTTTAATAGTCTGTCAAACTTCGCTTTTCTGTGCTTGAAAATCCAGCCAGCATTTTTGTAGTACTCCACCTCCATATTCCAGAAACTGAATCATATCCAAAGCCCATTCTTACATAGTGGAGCTCTCTGCAATAAACTGTTCCCTCAAAAATTGCTAGCAAGCCTTTCCAAACTGTAACCCTCTCCCAGTAACGACTGTCATGAAAAGGAAGTAAGTGTATGAGAACCCAACACCAGTCCTGTAGTCAGTCTTGCCAGTAGTTCTGTCTTGTACTTGATGATAGTTTAGTATGTCATGTTGCTCTTTCCTTGGACCTCGCGTTCCACACCTGAAAGATTGATGTAGTATGTTGTGTTGCTTTTTCCATAGTGTTTAATGAGATCAGTCAACTAAAATGTGAACCATGCCTAGAAAAGTAGCACTAAATTTTCTTGCTGGCGTTATGATACATGCCTTAGTCTCACGTCACTATAGCAGCTTCTGTGTGATGCGTGAACTAGTGCAATGGGGCCCCTGCTGAAACTTCTTCAGCTGCCATTGCCACCCTAGGAATGACTGGAGACACCCCAGCCAAATGGTCCCAAAATTTCCTCGTTAATGGAGAGTTACAAATTCTTCCTGGTATCAATGCAATATCCAACAGTATTTATCCCGGAGGAAGGCAGACATGTCTTTCAACTTGTCTTTGATCCGTCATTTTCACCCCTTTTGCACATTTTGGCCTTCCTGAGAAACTTAATGCCATCAATGCCATGGTGCCCCTCTTCAGTGTTGCAAATCCCAGTGTGTTCCTAATGCATTGTTTCTGAAAACAGACATATCTGTGAAAGGAAGGGTAAACTGTCCCGAAACATACAGTACATAACTGCAATGTAATGACTCTATCACCATTAAATAATGAAAAAGTCCATTGCCAAGTCATGAATTTTTTTTGTATTTATGTGAATTATCTGTAGAATATTGGAATAATAGACCATGTGAATGGATACCGAGAAATTTGGGCTCCTGTTTGTTTATTAGAACTGCCTTCCTGCAACACTCTTTAAAAAGGTAATTGTAACAGAAATTGTTTCCACTAGGAACATAATAGGCCAGGTAACAGCAATGAATAATAGCTAAGTTCAAAATTCTTCACAAGGATATTGGAAATCTTTTCTAGAAATGCAGCTTCTGTGGTGTATTTTTAATAAAAAATTAAACAGGCATTTTTACTGTAAACAACAAAGAAATTGTTGCTGAACCCTTTGAAAATAGTCTGGTGACATGATGCAATCTTTTTTTTTTTAATGTGTGATCTACAGGTAACGCATTTGAGGGATTTAATATCATTAAACTGCATTATAGTAAATTACTAGAATTTATTTTGTCTTTTCTGAAAAACTGTGTATACATATACATTTACATACCAGAAATGCATTTCTAGTCTGAATCAGATATAACTGACAATGACCCATTATATTATTTCTAATGTTGCTTGGGGTTTTTGTATCAAAATGGTTTTTCTGATTTGTAATTTTGAGGGACAATGCCAATTTTTGAAATAAAAGCATGCAGCAACATATACATTTCAATAATGTTCTTATATGGAACAGTTAATCAGGTTCAGGACAGACCATTTGCAAACAAAAAAAATAAGGGTAGAGAGATGCAGTTTAAGCACGGGAAGTTGTCCATTCCAGGGCTCCTAGGCCTGGATACTGTCAATCACTCTCCATTCAAGTGACCTTAATGTTTCTATGGCACATTATTCTTCCGTCCATCCTGAAAGGTGCTCAGGCTGCATTGCTGTGCTGTGGGCTGCAGGCAGGTCTCTGGCTCTAGAGCTCAAACTCAATGTAACAACAACATTTAAATTCACAAGAACAATAATGATTCAGATTAAGAGAAAGAAAAATTAAGTAGTCAGATGCTTTGCCTTCCCCAGTTGCCTCTCATAAGGATTTTCTCCTTCTGATTCAGCTAATAGTATCACAGTCCAAGGAGACAACAATTAAGGACAACAGCTAGTAGGAAGTAAACACCACTGGAGCGACATGCTGAATTTGTCTTTGTTGCCCCAATAGAGAAGTTGTATACAACCTCACATGACTGTATTTCTAACCATGCAGGTGATACAGATTTTTGGGCTATTCTTTCAGACTGAACCTTTGATTGGACAAGCTCTAGTTTGATGTCATCACGATTTTGATTTGCAAATATTGGTTTGGAATGTACTAAAGCACCCCGAAGTATCAAGGAAGAGCAATGCTTGCAGTGCTTGTTGCTGATGTTCCCCAGTAGCAGATCTTCTGCAGTTTCATCAAAACCATGATATGATGTTCATGGAACCAATGGAGAAATGCATAGATTATGTAGAAACAGACATGTAAATGTATTAATTTGTATCACCCTAAAATAAACACTTAAAAGAGAATGTGAATGAATCATGTCCTAAAAGTACCTGTTTGTCTTGCTGAGTATGAAATGAAAGATGAGTCTATAGCCCAGATACCACCTGCAAGATACAGTGTTTTTAACATTCCCATTTTTCAAAAGAATATGAACATGAAAGGACCAGACTTTTCAAGTATCATTCAGAGAGGGACACCTAATATTCCTGGGCCCATCTCTTACCTTCAGGCATCCTTTGAGAATGTCTTTGTAGAGAGAAGAGAAGATGCTGAGGAGGAAAGAGCAAGTTCTCATAATATTCTAAAAAGATCAGGCACAAACTTATTGGCGTAATAATCTCAACATAGTTACTTTGTGTTCTAAATGTTAAATTGCTAATGAGTGTTAACATACTAGAACATACAAGCTGCAAAAATAAAAGAATAATTTCTTTTTTTCACAGTACTTTACTTTTCCTCAGAGAGAAATGGATGATTTCCCACCTGCACTTTCGATAAAGCAGCAGTTTTCTTTATTTGCTTGCTACTGCAATTTGTATCACTAGTGATGTCAGACCAGTTCTAAGAAGGGCTTTTATTGAAGGGAATTGTGCTCCTTCTAATATCTGATTATTCTGAATTTCTGAATCATCAAAAGAAAAGAAATCCTGCCTAGGTGCTACTTTTGCTCACGCTGAGCTGACCTTTATGTCTTGAATGGTGGCATTGAAGCCAATGTGTCTTCTGGGGAAGTAAAAGGCTCTTTAATATGAGTCACAGTGTCACAATTCAGGCTGAGGGTCAGTTTTATGTTGATTAACCATCTTCATTAAGAATTAGGTTACACCTGTACACTTATCTCTGGGCAAGGACAACATGAGTTGTCTCACAGTGGGAGAACATTTGGGATGCAGTAGTGATTCAGGGTAACCATACCTGCCAGACTAATTTGCTTGCTCTTGAGAAGTAATTTGTTGTAACCCTGCATGTGAGTGGATTTTTTCCCTCATCTTGGTCAGGATGTTGCTGCTGGTCCACTGAAATGCTTTAGCCAAGTCTCCGAGTTCCACACTCAGCTCTTCTAAAAGGAAAGGGTTTGAATGTGTCTTTTCTGCCTGTGTCTGAGCAATGATGTACCAACGCCACCAACATGACAAGAGGTAGAGCTCTAGGTTTTCAGAGGTGGCATTAAAAATGAAAGCAAATGAGAAAGCATTTAAAAGAGCAAGGGGTATAAAAATATTAGTCATATTAGAGCATCATATGTCTGCCAAAATCAAGTGTTGCCATATAGGTTTTCCTGCCACTGAGATAATGGAGCCTGTTGTGAGAGCCAACTTTTGACACTAATTTGCATTTCATTGCTGTTACAAATTGCTAGGCTATTCCATTTGCCAAGATTTTGCTTGCTATGAAACCAGTGCAGTGACTTCCTGTCAGGAATTCCAGTGCCAATTTTATCCCTCTCTCCTATGCAGTATAGCAGTAACGGATGGGTAATAAAAAGCACCAATATTTTATGAGTAGGTGAATTCCTGGGCATTTGGCACGAAAAGGATTTGGGGTAGGACACATACCGTAGCTATGATACAGTAACCAAGATGTTGAACTAGCATGGTTTACATTTTTATTCTGAAAAAAAAATGCTTTAGCCATTTCTTTTCTTGGCCAGGAAAATCCTCCAGTGTATAATGAGTGGGTTACAACATGCTTAACATTTCCAGGGGAATGCAGAAACTGGGCTGGGAAATAGCAGCCTCCATGTAGAGTTTCATTTCAGAGTTTGTATTTAAACCCCAAGGAAGATTTTTGATAACTGCTCATCAAACTTTCATTAATCATAAAATCATAGAATGGCTTTGTTTGGAAGGGACCTTAAAGATCACCCAGTTACAACACCCCTGCCTTGTGCAGGGACACTTTGACTAAACCAGGTTGCTCAGAGCCCCACCTAACCTGGTCTTGAACACTTCCAGGGATGGGGCAGCCTGAACATGAATATACTTAGGTGAAATCCAGGTTTAATTAAGAGACTGGGCACTCTATAGGTTGTGTGCATTAGCCTGGCTGTTTTTCTCTTGAGTTCAAAAAGTGGATGTCCGCAGTGGTAATTCTGCCATGTATGGGAGTAACTCCCACTTACTTACAGTAAAGGATGAGGATCTGTCCTGTTGTATTTTAAATTGTTCACGTTCTGTGTCTCCAAGGCAAGGATTCCACATGGAACTGAAGGACTCGTTCTTTGTTAAAGGTTGCAGCATTGATTTGCTTAAAAAGGCTTTGACGCTGAACTGTGTAGCTTCTGAAGAGTGCAATTTGGTTGGACAGATATACTGACATGAAATTGAATAAAGCACATTAGTGTGTTTCATAAACCCACTGAAGGAAGATTTCTGTGCTGGTGATTCACTTTAACATGGACATGCAGAAAATACAATTATCCAATTGATAGCTGTATCTACATTTATAAATAAATTGATCTTGAGGTTCTGACAGATGAATTATAAAAAAATGTTAGTGAGAAAGATTTGTTTATCAAGTTAAATTTGTTTATCAAGTTAATATAAAATGAATGAAGGAGAAGATACTTGGTTGGTCCCCAAAGTACTGGATTATCCTCTTGTCCTTGAGGCCCCTTACGATGTGTATCCTGTTTTCTTCTATGTATAAAGTGATGCAGGTGATCTGGGCCATTATTTCTCTTGCCAGCAGTAGGAAGGACTACACATTATATATTGAGTCATTCTCATATAGTCCATGCAAAGGAGACAAAACAATTTGTATCAAGATAAGTAATTCACACTCTGCTGCACTAGCTCAGATCCAGGTTTCCACTGCTCTGGTGGCTTGTCTGCACCTTTTGTTGTTTCAAGAGGAAGCAATGGTTGCTATCCTCCAGGAAAGCAGTTGAAGAAGTGATGATTTTGTTCATATTGTGTCCAAAAGGGCAAGATTCTTGCTGACGTCTGTGCCTTGCTCTGCAACCTGCACCAGAACACCTGTAAGCATAATGTAAACTGAATCCTTTACTCTCAGATTAGCCCCAAATCTCTTTTCACAGTCTTTCCCTGTGCCTTTTCCAGTCTTATCAAATAAAAATAAGGTTTCGTATAGTGTGAGAAGATTAAATCAAGTAAAACCAGGATATTCACTGCTTCTAAAGAGCATGCTGGAATATTTTTTCAAGGACAGATAGAAAACAGATTTTACAAGTATTCCTTACATTGCATAAAAAATAGAAATGCTATTTGTAACAGATGTCTAGTTAATTGAGAGCTGATTATTAATGATTCTCTGGTCTTAGTTTTAGGTTTATTGTCAAAATTCATGACTCTTTGCATTCTGTCCCTTATTTTTGAACAAATGTCCTTGTAAACATGCAAAAATACTACCTTTCCCAACATTATTCCTTCCACAGTCAAAACCTCTAGCTGGAACTGTGCCCCAATGTCCTATCCTGAAGTAGCCTATTGCTTTCTTTGTGTAGAAAGAATTGTGAAAACTTTAAGGCTGTTGCATGATGAAGGCTACATATGGCTCCATCCCAAGACTGCAAATTCCTTTCATCTTTCATTTGTGGCTCAGATAAGGAAGGAGATACTGTTCTTGTTTTTATATGAAGAACCTGTTAACACTTCGCCACAGAGTACAGAAAGCTGCAATTCAGGTCTTAGACTGCCAATAACCTTGCTTCAGTTCCGTGCACACTTAAAGAGGGGGTTACGCTTGTCTTGACATTAATTTCTAAATCTGTAGACGCCAAAGACACTGTAGACCTTAACTGTTTCCCCTCATTCTGACATAAAATAAATGGGAATTAAATGTTTGAGTGGTAATTTATGGCAGTGCTAGTCAAGGACATTTGCTGTGCTTGAGAGAGTATGAAGTTTCCCCACATAGCTCTTTCCTGAATACAGAATATTACACATCTAGGCTCTAGTCCGCTCTTCATACCTTTTGTTCTCTAACTGCATCAAGGATGGTAGGATATACAGATCTTAGATGACACGTACAGACAAAAGGAAAGGTGAGAAAACACTGTAGAAAACATGAATTGAAAAGGAAGTTCACAGATGCCATTATGACTTTTGTTTTTAAAGTTTACCCTCCTTGGTTGTACCAGTTTGTGACACCAGTATGGCACACTGCTGGGGTAGCCTATTTTAAAATTTGTAAAAAAAATATATGCATGGCTTGATCTGTGGGGAAAGAGAAAACGGCATGTTCTTCAGTGTGAAATACCTGTCACCATAGTGGAGAAGGCATTCTCCTGTCAGCATTCATAACTTCAAAGAACTATTGTTGTTATCATACTTGAATCCTGTGTATTTTCCGCAAGAGTGCAATTTTTGTAATAATTGCACAAGAGCTGCCTGATGTATTCTTATGCATCACAAAGCAAATGTTTATCTCTGGAAGCCCCTAAATAGTGTTATAATGAGGCAAATTTCAATTATTTAATTCCTCAAATGTGTTTAGTGACTAGAATCTCTAGGCAAGCTGCTGTACGTAAGCAAGGGGTATATCTCTGTCTGACTGGTTTTGCCAGGCTGTTTTTTAAAAGTGCAGTTGTTATGTTTACTTCAAGTATGAAAATAACCCTTTTTTTCAATGGAATATAAAAATTTTCCATAGTTTCAATAAAAAATAAGCCTGAAGGCAGAAATGATGGTTCATACATATGAATTTAGAATGCTAAGGTGAAACTGCTTTAACTACCAGTACCAATAAAATGTGTTTGATGCTATTATCTGATGTACCTTTATCAATAGAGAATTGCATTAATTTTTACACTACCTCATTCCCATTTTAGTACTTTTTTTCAATCTTAAGTCTGGTTAGGAAGGTTTTTCCATTATTTTTTGCTAGCTTATCTTCAAGGAAGGTGCAATGTCCTGTTCAAGTCATAAATAGTAAAGTGAAAAAAAGTCCTTAATTTGTATCCAGGAAAGCAAAAAGAAACAGCTTATCTTGTGTGGCAGCATTAAAAATCGTGACTGTTCTTTTTGGTATTACAGTGTCACAATTCACAGGGTTTTTCATTCTGTCTCTTCAGAACAAAAATTTATTTCCCTGTCTGACAGCTAACTTTGGTGAGCTGCCAATACACGAGCTTGGCTTCTGAAAAAAAATTTCAAGAAATAGCCCAATATTCATATAGACTCAGAACCTGCATCCTTGGAGACAGCTTATCCTATGATTTTAGCAAACTGTGGAATTTAAAACCTCTTTTGGCTTTAGAATATCTGTTGGGTTTTTTTGGAACTTCAACTTGTGCAGCCTGTGGAAGGACATTGGAGCAGGAAACTTCTGTCAGAGTGTGGTAGTAACAAGTCTGTATGGAGGTTTTGTTAAATTTTATAAAACTTGTAATTAAGCAGGGCAGTGAACTTATTCCCAAGCCCTCATTATTAAATTCGATTTGAGCAAGGCATGGTTGTGTGGACAGTGCTGTGTGCCCCAGCTCAGAATTGCAATTATCAGGGAGGATGTTTGAGCTAGAAATCCATGATGAGTAAAGAGGTTTGTCTTTTTGTCAGCTTTGCTCTCTGCGGGAGCTTGCCCTTCTCTTTGCAGCAGTGCTCTTTTCCTCTGTCTGCTTGAAACTTCTTTTCATTGAAATCAATACCAAATGTTGACTTTGTTTGAACAGTACCATTGGCCCAAAGCAAGGCCGAAGTTAAATAAGAAAAAATACTTCTTACAACTTCAAAATTGATAGTGATTAAACAGTTGTTACATTTAATTTACATTTATGGGCTAGATTTTTATTCCTATTTAATAAGCAGTATATAATATCATTAATGACTTAGTCCTGGAATTAAGCCTTGAAACCACACTCAAAAATTAAGCTACTTAAAAATATTTTTTGGTTAAAGTCAGTTTAATTGAGTACATTGATTTGTATGAAAATAAATAGAGCAACAATTTCTCCCAGAAAATTTTGCCTGTTTCAAATATTTTGCATCTCACGGTCTGTATTTTGCTGTCATGAATTGTTCATTTGTTATGAAGGCTGCAACCCAATGCTCAAAGACCCACACTGAAGAACCTGATGTTAAAAATGAAGTTGCCAAGCAATATTTCCCAAGACTGTTACTTCTATGATTAAAACTTCCTATAAGATATTTATTTATCTATAAACACCTGCTTGAACCACTGGCCTCTATCCTGGCACAAGAATTCCCAGTGAGACCCTATTGTACCCAGTGCTGACTGTATCACTTTTTTTGCAATGGTTAAGCCCTGTGCAAACAGAAAGATACAGACTTGCTGCCTGAAAATCACAGTCCTGGTCTTCCAAAAAAATGGCTACTACAAAATAAGCATTTTTTTCTAAGGAACTGTCACTATACAGTTGGAAACAGTTGGAAAAGTGACCCGGTGTTAAATAAACATGGAGCACTGATGAGTTTTGCTAAGAAGGATCTATGCATTGCTGAGTATCTAGCACCCAGACCAGCTCCAAAATAATATCATCACTTCATCGTCTTTCCTTTGAAAAAAAAAGTTGAAATGCAAGTGCAGTGTAATGAGAGTTAAAATTACAGCACCAAATACAGGTCATTGATTTTCAACACATCCAAATAGAAGTTTCATAAAATAAATCCAAGGTTCCTTAATAGGCAAATGGGGTTTTAGGTTCTTTTGTATATCTGCTGTTATCTCCTTCACTATCTCACCAGAGCAGAGGAATTTGATGGTTTTCCGATCAATAGCTACAGAGAGAAGTTAAAATAAGCTGCACCTGGTAGAAACAAGAAACAGACCCTGTAAGCCATTACTTTAAGTGTAGAGAAAAGAGTGTTACTGCTCTGTTCCAGAAGAGATGTAAAAAGTAGAATCTTTATTTTCACCTAAGCTTTTCTTCATGTCTTCTGTTTTAATCAGCGGTGTTTGATCATATAGAAACAAACATTTTCTAGTCTTTCAGGTAGGAGATATTAGTCGAGATTTCCTTGATATATATGGTACTTGTAGCTTAAATGAGAACCTAAATTACATAGAAATGAAAAATGCAATGTAAAGTCAGTTAATTTTTAAATGAACTCAAACAGCTAATTTTGTTATGGTACATGATTAATACTTTCCTTGCAAGTGAGGGACTGAAATACGATTTCCTAGGGTCAGAGTTCAGAGCTTTGGCACTGTCCTAAAGTACTTGGGTCTTTCACCAGAAGCTCTTTGGTACAGGCAGGACCCCTGATTGCAGCGCCTTTCTATACCAAGACAAAACACAGAGAATTTATTTCATGTGCACAGAGTGTCTTTAGTTAAATGTCCTGCAGAATAGTATTGAAGATTTTCCACCCTGGTACACAGACAACTGACCACTGTCAACCCACTGTTTATCCCTTTGTGGGCAAAGAATTTAAGAAGGGAGGTGTCCCACCCAGTAATAGGAGAGCAGCCCACAACATACACATCCATTGTCATCAGGTAAGAGACACCAGATGTCATCAGAAGCCACAGCACCTTCTGCCAAGCTGTTCAGGGTGTAGATGGCCTGCTGCTGCTGATCTGCTGCTCTGCCTCCAGAAGGTCTGTGAATACATAGATCAAAAGGGATTGCACTCATAATGTGGACTAGGGGTCAGCCACTTCAGAAAGCTAACATAGGATACAGCACTCCTGTGTGCTATGCCTGCATCTCTTGAAATATGAACACTGTAAACCAGGTAAATGCTGTATATTCCTCTTGAACACAGGAATATTGGCAGCATCAGGATACCAGTCTGTGTTGCATCCTTTTGGCTGAGTCATCAGATTGAAGAGTTGGTTCACTATCTGTTACCAGATTAAGGAGTGGGTTCAGTATCTGTTGGCAGAAGTCCTGGTAGTAGCTGGGACCTAGTGTCAAGAGCTCTAAGCATCTGTCTTCCTATCATTATCTTCCATGACTTATGCATCTGAATTTCCCTGTGGAAGTCGGTGTGTTGGCTTTAGCCCAATCCTTTCTGATTAAGTAAAAGCAGCTCTTGGCAAGGATTCTTCTTTATATTTGAAATCCTCTCCTGGCTTCTGCAGTTTGTCAGCCAGAATGGAATAAGTGTATTGTCTTTTATGCTGCCTTTCAAGTCAAAGGTAAGGTTCTTAGTTCGTTTCATGCACAGATTATTTTTTCCACATATGTTCTACTTTTCCTGGCAGAACTCATGAAAGTAAAGCCAGGTTTGTGCTGCTAATGATCAAGGACCAAGTTAATGATCTAGTTACAGATATCAAAATGTTTGAGTCAAAATCTGGATGCCACTTAGAAAAGTGATACCAAGAGTGGGATTCAAGATCTGCCCATTAGCTTAAGTGCCATTGGAGTGTTGTACCAAAAGATGGTTTTACTGGACATAGATCAGATCACACAAGAAGGAAATGGTACAAAACCATATTATGCGAGTCAGGAAATTAGTTTGCTATTTGATTTTTTTGTCCTGTTATTCTAACTCAAATGTCAAATAAGGAAGCTAATCTAGTAGAATCATTCAACAGAGATGAATGGCTGGGCAAGAGTTTGTGCAAAAATTCAAGGAGCAATCATAGGAGCAGTATGATTTTTCACAGCCTCTCCTGTTACTGTCAGCATGATTACAGGAAATTGATGAAGAAATGATTGCCATAATTAAAACACTTCAAACCAGAAAAATCCATTAATTTGGCTATTGTCATTGACCGCTCCCTATATTTTGATGACAATGGAGTAAAAGTGAAGCTTCATGCATTTGGGACTGCCCGGGAACCACAAAAAGTGAAAGTTTGTTATTTTATACCAGTTGCAGCAAATTAAAAGATGCATAAAGGTATTCAGCAACATGTACCCATCCCCTGTCCAGCAGCTCCTCTGCCTATGTGGCAATGTGTGATTGCGTGCTACTGATGGGATGCAGTGGGTGTCCAGATGCAGCCTTCTGGGAAGAGCATTTCTGAAGCTGTGCCTAAACAAGGCTGACCCAGATGGATGCATGGGCTGAGTCATTCTTTGCTTAGCAGTTGTTCGAACTGCACAATGCGAAGGCATTTAATCCCTCCTATAGTGGTTCTTTCAGAACTCACTTTTTGAAGTAGCTTTTGTGGAGTTGTTAACTTCCTTGTTTGGTTTTGGGTGGATTGTTTGTTTTGGTTTTGGTTTGGGGATTTTTGTTTGGTTGGTTTTTTGCGGTTGGTATTTTTGCTGTTTCTTTTGAACTGTTTTCAAAGGGATTGTGGGATTCCTGATTGATTGCAGCTGAACCTGGATTACCAACTCATTAAGAGGGAAAGTAAAATTGAATGATTTTGTCATTGTGAGATCCCTGGAGCAGAAATATATAACCAAAGCTCCAGAAGCCTATCCTAATTCCATAACAAAGGGCTGGGGATTTTGCAGACATAATACAGCCAGCTAGATAGGATGTAAAGCTTTGAGATGAATTCCATGTGAGTGTTTTACTGAAACAATATGGCAAGCAGTTAGCACAATATTCACTGAAAGTAAAGTAAATTAATATTGCACCAGATTTTCCATTCTTTGCTGTGGAACTCTGTGCTATCATTATAGCATTATGGCTGTACTTAAAGAAGATGGAAACAGTATCTTCTGGAAAAAAACGCAGGGGGAAAAGGAAGTAAAGGGTAGTGGGAAAATACTAAATACAGGGAAGGAAACTATGACTATAAGACCTGGAAGAAGAAGTTTTAGGACAGATACTCACCGTAAAGCAAGTTCTGCTACTTGTGTCATTGCTGTGAACTGTACTATTGAAAAGAAGAGCAAAGATCACAGCTGATTTATCAGCTTATTTGGCAAGACTCAGTCTACGAAAAAGTTGCTTCTCTAGAATCCTCCATGCCTTCCATCCCAAAGGAGATTGTCCATTCACTGTAAGATCCAGGCTACAGAGCTACACAAACATACAGCTTTATTTTCCAGTGCAAATCCTACTCCTAAGCTCATTTGTAGTTTCACAGTGATGTCTTCCTCTATTAAAGCATTGCTTTGTCTTTTCCTTGTAGATATGTGAAACACCTGCTCAAATGGGATCATTGAATGAGGCCACAAAAGTGGTATTGTCTTACACATACTAATAACCAATGAATTAATAAAAATTCCCAATAATTAAAATATGAAGGATATTTTAATCTTAATAAAGAAAAAATATGCAGATGCTGTTTGTAGTCCACAAATAAAATACATGGCTTTCATGTTGCATTTTTGCTTGTATATGTGTAATGTGTGAGCTATGTAATATGTAAAACCAGATTTTACTCTAAGAAACCAGAGCTGGGCTTCTCACTTCCTTGATGAAGCACTAAGTACAGTGCAAGAAGATTCAAAATGCAGACATAACTAAAAATATTTTGATTGTTTAAGAAAAAAATATTCTTTAGGTGCTTTTTAATTTGGTGGTGCCTGAAAAACATAATTCATAGAAAGGTCAAGTGCTTCATCAGGATGAATACTCGGCAAGCTTTAGCAAAATCTCCAAGTTTCTTATAAGCAAGTAAAAGCCTGAGCTCTTTCCATCGTCAGAAGGCCAAATAAACACTAGAGGGGCAAGAGGCCTCAAGACATGATCTCTACAGATCTCATAAGAGCTAGGCTGTATTAAATTCCCTACATCTCGAGATTTTATACACCTCTGCAGAAGCTTACACACATACACACACACACGCACACACACCTTTGGATTCAATGAGGCAGTCAGGACGTCAAGCAAGGTCAGCTGTAGCTGCTGTTGAAAAGACTGTTCTGACTTCTTTCCAGAGCCATCAGAAATCTTTTCTGGATCTCAGTACTCCTCCAAATATGCTTCCCTTTTGTCCTCTATCTGCTATATAAAGTAATTTCCATGCAAAGGCACTTTGTCTGGCAATGTAATTTATGGAGGAGACCATATATTATTTTTTCACATGAAGCTTTAGATCATGGGTGGATATTTGAAGTCTTTAATATCACAGAGAGTCTAAAGTTTCAGGTCTTTTGATTTATTGCCAGTGAAATAAATACTAAAGTTGGCAACCTATGGCATAACAGGAAAAAACTTGCTAGAATTACAGACTACTTCCAGGGGTTTTTTTTTAATAGACTTACAAATAGGCTGTTACATTTGAGGCATTTATTTTCTTGTTTAACTTTATCATTTGTGATCCAGATTATCCTTTGCCTCTGCAGCTGGATTTGGTAGGAAAATTTGGGGAAACCAAACCGAAACCTAAGCCTAGCTGTTACATAAGCATCCAAGTTCCAACTCTATAGGCTAAACTAAGAACAGCCCCCTAGCACCTGCATGGGTCTGGAATGTGCTCAGAAAGAAAAATTGACTCTATGTTTTCAGCTGACTAGAAACTTGGAGGCATGTCCTCAGTGACTTCAGATGTCATTCTGGGGTTGGTTCTGAATTCTTTGGGTACTGGAGACAGAAATTCATTTCATCTGCCCAAGGAAAATAAAACCCTTCTAAAGACATGCTTTAGCCAGTGTATATCAGGACTTTACTGAAAGCAAACCTTGGCATAAGGAAGCATTTGGAGTTAGTTTTGGCATCCTTAAGAAATATGAGTGATCGTCACTGGACTGTGACTGACTTGCTTGAGAATTGCAGTGGCCCCAGAGGCTTCCAGTGCTAACAGTGGAGCAGGTGGGAGCCAGCCCACACGGTGCTTTACCCACAGCCTGTCTCACTGGCCCTGCATAACAAGATGCTGTGGAGAAGCCCTGTTCCCCACTGGTACCCTGTCCAGCACAAAATTAGGCTACACATTATCTGTCTGACTAGACTGTCACATTCAAAATAACACATGAAAACAGAACAAAATCAGATAAATGAGCTTTAAAATAATAACAGCAATATGAAATGGGACAGTGACATCGCCAGGAGGCTAACAAAAAAAAAAAAGAGTGTACCATTTAACAGGCTCTGGGGAGCCAACTAAGTGACAACAAATCATTCCCATGTTAGGCCATTTTCCTTTTCAAGGTGTGCAGGTTAACTTCCCAGTGCTGTCTCAGAGCTCCACTCAACGTGTGTTGTGGAAGAAGGAAAAGCCAGGGCTCACAGAAGGGCAGTTCTGCTGAAGGCAGTGAGAACCTTGACACTTTGGAGGATCTGGCTCTGAGCTTACCCCCAGCATAGTGGGCAGCAAAAGCAAAATGTCAGCCTGTAATCTGTGAGAGTCAGCCTAAACTCTCATTGTTGTCCTCAGAAGGCAGGAGAGGAAGAGATCTTCAATAAATGAAGCTTAATACAAGCAAAGCTCCACTAACTTCTCCAGAACTTATTCACGATAGCTCATCTTAGCAGAAAGATGCAGAGACTTACAGATCCAAAGACTGTGCTCTGCTCTTCCTGGCTGGGAGGGTTGTGGTGAAAGAGCTTCTTTATCCTTTGTAGTGGCTTTCTCATGCTTCACCATTTTTCTTTTTTTTTTTTAGCATTTCATCCACTACTGATCTGCCAGAAAATAAAGCTTTTTTCCATGGACCTGAATACTTAGGTTCCAATGAAATTTCTGTGATAAGTGGTTGGTCATCCATAACCACATGTATTTAGGATCTGTGGAAGGTATTGCTGAGACTCTGAGCCCCACAAGTGGTCATGAAAATTCTTCTGCTTAATAATATTTATAAGCAGAGGAAGAGGTCACCAGAGATTCTGTTTGCATGGCTGGCACTGATGTCCCTGAAAGGTCATCGTTAATGTTGGTAACGGGTAATGACAGACCTTTCAGCTCACAAGGCACACTCACATGTTTCAGCCACCATCTGTTTTAGCCATCTCCTGGTCTTGTTTTCCTACAAATACATTGTGTCTCATCTGGATTCAGCTGTTCTTTTGGGACACTTGGATGAACCCTGGACTCCAGACTGCAAGCCTGGAAGGATGTTTAGGACAAAGAACTAAGGCTTTTTATAAATTTTTCTTGGAGCATATGAGTGAGTTACACCAGTAATAACTTGTCTCACTGTTCAGGTGATTCGCATTCCCTCATCTGTATTCCTCACTAATCCACTCCAACTTACCGATAAAAAGAGAAACCATGAAGAAAACACTAACCTTCTCTCTGCAGGTCTTGGCCAAGGCCCATTTTACCCTTTATTTTAAACCAAGCACTGTGAACCTCACCTCCCTAGTTTTCACTGAAAGTATATATCTTCATGTACGTTAGTCTGGAAGCCTTCCACAGAATTTTTAGTGGCTAATAGTTACCTCTTGGGAAAATGTCAGTTCATAGTAATTCTCTATATGTAAATTGCCCTGTTGAACTTCTGAAATGGATGTATAATGCCTTAATGTGAAATGTGTAGATTTTGCCCTAATTGAAACTGGAAATTTAGACAGTTACATTCAATTTAACCTTTTATTGTAATGGTGCCATAATTCCTGACAGGGACAACACAATATCCGAGCACTACAGCTGTGATATTCAAATAATCTGTAATAACTGATGCACATAACCTTATTTTTACTGACTTACCCTTCTTTCCTTATATCCCCATCAAGCACTACATTATTGTATCTTTTTTCATGTTTAGAGTAGCTGTAAAAATAGTTTAAAATGCAGTGACATCTTTGGGTCACTTTTCTATTCATTGTAGGGTAGGTGTGATACAGAAATATCAGTGTTGCAGTAGATACAATAATTTAAGAGCATAGGTAAAGCAAGATGTGTCAGCAGAGGTAAAAATTCTTTAGGTAAATCAACTGGTGTATCTGTGAATGTTATCTGAGACCTCAGGCATACAGAGCCTTCTCCAGCGACTGTCACAAGAGGGCTTGCATGTCCCAAAACTCCTCTCCTTCTATTAAGTATTACTAAAATACTCTAAAATAATACCTTAGATACAACCCTTACAGATTAACAATGATACACGGTGACCTCAAATCAAAGTCAAGATTTTTATTCATTATTAACAAAACTGCCATAAAATTAGAACCAGACTCAAGAAAAATGCATTATTTCCACACAGGCTCAGATTTGTTGAGGTAGAATTGAAACCTACAACCAGCTGTAACATGGGCTAACCTGCCAAGTGGGGAAAAATATGCTTTAAACATATGTCATGTGCATTTGATTTAAAACAATCTACTCACAGGANACACCTGTCTTTTAAACCAAGACACAGACTCAAGAAAAATGCATTATTTCCACACAGGCTCAGATTTGTTGAGGTAGAATTGAAACCTACAACCAGCTGTAACATGGGCTAACCTGCCAAGTGGGGAAAAATATGCTTTAAACATATGTCATGTGCATTTGATTTAAAACAATCTACTCACAGGATTTTCCACACTTTATATGACTTATATAAAAACATTGACATAATAAGAAATTATAATATTTTTCTTGTTTTTTTGCCAACCCCATAAAATACTCAGTTGCTTTAAATAATTTATAGAAATGTATGGTTAGGAAAAAAAAGACCAGTGGGAGTTTATCTGGGGAAGGATTGAATGGAAAACCAAGAGGGAATTGGCCGCAAATAAATATTAAATGACTATTTTTCTTTCCAGTGTGTGCTGCAACCGAAAGAAAAAATTTTAACAAAAAACTTAGTATATGGAATCAACAAAGTATTGACTAAAACAAGTATTGATCCAAGAGGGAAGAATGTCGTATATGAGGTTACATTCATCCAATTATATGAAGACTTTTCCAATGTGATACAGGAAGAATTTGGTAATTGGAAAAATTACCTTACATTCAACTCTTATCCTGCAGTTTTTCTTGCTTCTTCCTAACTCTTTATGTGTGCTTCCAAAGTCCATCCAGGTCTGCCTTGTCATTATATTCTTGCTCCACTGAACTCAAATATTTGTTGGAGTGTTTTTAAATACATTGACAGGCATGTTTGGTATGTGAGATCTAGTCTGTAGGTACAGTACAGTTGGGATGCTGCTCCAGTTAAAATTATAAGGCAACCATGGGTATGGTTTTTTCCTTGACTCAAAAGTTTTGACTGAAGCTGTGTAGTATGTTTCAGTTTCTTTAGCAATGTGTATTTAGCTCTACCCTCACAATTTGCCTTGTGAATGATACTGATATTATTAATCTTACCCACAAAGGTTATTTTGCAGGTGATAAGGGCTGTGAAAACTGTATTCTCTGTTAAAGAAGATTATATAGAGCGAGAATCAGTCTAAATTTCTGCTTTAATTTTGCAGTCTATGTGAAATATTTTAGTCTGACATAAATGTATGCAATTCTTTTGAAATCTTTGTCTTACAGCGGGTTAGTATTCATCCCAAGCTTTTGGCTATGTCCAAGCTGCACTGTCTCCAAGATCAGATAATTGCATATTTGCTTGTTGTACAAGCATTGCTGCAAAGTCTTCCAAAAATTGCAAGCATTTTTGAAAAGACCTTTCACAGCTGGGCCTAAAAGGCTAAAATTATACTGTGCTAAAGTGTGACATGCTAAACCAGAGATTCATAATGATGTAGCAAAATGGCAAGGAAGTGTTCTGCTTGGAGGAATGTTCAGTAATGAACTAGGCATTCCTGCAGTGTGGTTGTTTTCATCTGTCGAATGGTGGCCCAGTGGCCAAAGCTGCCTCACTTAGCCCCACTGTTTGAGCACTCAGAGTAGCAGGATGCTCTGCTATAGATTTTATTCCTCTGATTTGTTACACAGCTTTCTGTTTCTTTTCTGCTTCTTTGTTCTACAGATTGGAAATACTTGACTTTAACGTGGTAACATTTACTGGCACTTAGTAAGTTTTTCAAAATATTGCTGGTTTTATCTTGTTATCCATTACTGAAAGCAGAGCTAGTAAAATCCTGAGTGTTCCTTCAGAAATTAAACGTTTGCATTTACCTTCATTTACCTACAATCAAATTTCAAATTTGATTGTAAAAACTAAAGAAAATTAAAGCCTTCACCATCAAGTATGAACACTGTGACATAACAATTGTATCCTGGGCTGTGTCAAAAGCAGCATGGCAAGTAGATTGAGGGAGGTGACTCTGCCCCTCTACTCGCTCTGGTGAGACCCCACCTGCAGTGCTGCATCCAGCTCTGGGGGCCCCAATGTTAGAAGGATGTGGACCTGTTAGAATGAGTCCAGAGGAGGCTATGAAGATGATCAGAGGGCTGGAGCTGTCTCCTATGAAGACAAACTGAGAGAGCTGGGGGTGTTCAGCCTGGAGGAGAGGAGGCTCCAGGGAGACCTTATTGTAGCTTTTCGGTAGCTAACAGGGTCTTTCGAGAAAGATGGGGACAAACTTTTTTTCCAGGGTAGGTAGTCACAAGAAAAGATCAATGGTTTTAAACTGAAAGAAAGTAGATTTTGATTGTATATTAGGAATAATTTTTTACTGTGAGGGAGATGAAACCCTGGAACATGTTGCCCAGAAGTTGTGGATGCCCCATCCCTCAAAGTGATCAAGACCAGGCTGGATGGGGCCCTGAGCAACTTGATCTAGTGGAAGGAGTCCCTTCCCATGGCAGAGGGGGTTTGGACTAGATGATATTTAAAGGTCACTTCCAGCCCAAACCACTCTGTGATAATTTGATGGGTGCTGAGAGCCTGACGTAATTCTTATGTGAGCAATCATTGTTTTGTAACAGTGAGATTATTTCAAGAGAGTATCCTTTGAATAGTGATAGAAGGCAATGAACTAATTTTCCAGAGTCACATTGTGACCCACTCTCTGTACTGCATTATAGCTGAAGTAAAAGTGTAATTGTATGTGCTGTTGCTTCTTTCACTGCAAAGCATAGAAGTCAATTTTCTTTTAATTTCAATTCCACAAAAGCTTAAATTGATCTATATAGGGGCAGATGTGCAATTGTTACTCACCATCTCCTCCATTTCTAAACTCCCTTCCTTTAACCTCCGTTTGTATCACCAGAGCCTGTGATGAAGAGGCATAAAACCTTGTCCCTCAGTCACTACTTCTGGGTAAAACAGAATGATTTTGCCAAATCCAGAGAAATACAACAAGGTACAGAGGGTCCTGTAGATGCCGAACTCCAGGATTGCTTGGTGTGCGACTCTTCACTTAATCCTGTTAACATTTTGGGCTAAAATACTTCATAGAAGACATTTGAAAAATATTAAAACTAAGTTTTTTTAAACTAATTAAAAAATCCAGTTTGTGTAAGTATTCCAAACGTTGTCTGCCAACAAATCCCCTGAAATACTTTGCTAGTCTCTTCCTGAAATATTCTTTGCTTTTATTTGCAACCTCATAAATCCCTTGTCCAATACCAAAGAGGGGCATTAACAATGGCTTCCTAAGGACTGAAGAAGTAGTGGGTTTTTTTGGCTACTGGGGTTTTTTTCACTACTGGGGTTTTTTTGGCTACTAATATGCAGTAGGCATCACCCCTGATTTACAGTCATTAGAGGATGCAGAAGTACTACACCCACCCATACCTACATGTGATGAAAGTGGGATTTGTACCAGTGCTCAGCCTCACCTCAGCACTCCCCTCCTAAGTTATGACCTGACAGGTGGAAGGAGTCCAACTCCTTTGAGGCTTTACTATCTTTTATTTCATAAAATGTTCATAGGCATAAAATGCCTTTCTGAAAATCTTCTGGATAATTTCGCTTGTATATTTTTAAAGTCCTAGATAAATAATTCTTATTCAAAGCATATTTCTTGGGTTTTTTTGGCTCTTTCAAAGCATACTTGTCTCTGTCATATTACCCAGTCTAAGAACCACCATCTTCAGTTTTCTCTCTGGTGTGTATGATCACATCGGCTGCTCAGATATGTAGTGTGGGGGCTTTCAAAACTTTGTGATGACCTTAAAAATAGACACAGACAAGTTTGTAGCTACTTTTTTCCTATTTTCATCCACTTTATTGCAAAGGTTTTGGTTAAAGGGAAACCTAAGGTAAAATAACCCCTTGCAGTTGTCTGGTTTTAAATGGAAAAATTAAGTATAAAGCATTGCTGCTCCCAGGTAATCCAAATGAATCAATAAAGTAGAATTATTTGGTCATTTGCTCTGTGTAATTCTGAAATTGCCTGTTTGCCAGGGCTGATCATTTCAGTTTGTTAACACAGCACATACTTGAGATGCAGTTCACAATCTCCACCAGGTGAGCTAAAGGAAACTGTGATCTCGTACAATAACAACTGAGTAGTCATCACACAACATTTGAGTCTCCAAGACTCCCAAAAGGAATGAGATAAGCAGCAAGTGTCCTAGATACCTGCAATTTTAATGTTGCAATGTTTTTGTGTGCCTGACACCAGAAACTGAGAATTTGGAATTTTTATTTCTCAGGGGATTCCCATATGAAAAGGAAGGTTAGGCAAAACATGGAGGTGCTGTGCGAAGGTAAGCCATAGGGAGTACAGAACTAGGGCACAGTAGATACATCTTTTGCCTTGCCTCATCTTCCTGGACACTTGACTAGAGGCTGTAAGGAGACCAGTCCCTGCCTGGGACTGATGGTCACCAGTTTTCTGGCATATGAGAAATAACTGAGCAGAGCTCACCATTTCTACTGGAACTGCCAGAAGATCCTGGTGCCACTTAAACCATTTCAAGACTATTGCTGGCTAATGGCTGGAGGATGTGCTGGGGAAATAGGAGGGACTGGCTCTACTCCCAGCTCAGGCATGGGGATTAAACTCATGGCATTTCCTCTGCCTGATGGGACTATAACTACAGTGCTGGTCAGCATGAGACCTGGGATTGTAGAAGTGTGATGTACGACTCATTCCTGGCCCAAAGCAGTAGTCTAAATTAGGAACCCAGGGGTAAAATGTCCCGCTGGGAGTGAGGGGATAATTTTAATACTTTCCTCAAAACTATCTGCATCTTTGGCTACACAAACAGACCTGCAACCTCCTCCCTGGATCCAAACACCTAAAATACTCAGCAGCAGGATCTGCTGGCTTGCCTGTGCCTTGCTCAGGTGTGTCTGCCTGGTGTTTCCCAGTCTAGTGTTAATGCAGGCAGAGCAGGTTGGTGCTTTCTGTGCTGAGTGGCAAGGCACTCCCCGGGAGGGCCTGCAAGCCTTATGTAGGTAAGAAAACACAGAGACCTTGGGGTTTGAGGTGTGTACCCGACTAGTCACCCTGAGAAAGCTGCACGGGGCTGAAAGGAAGCTCTTAAAGGAATTTGCAGCCGAATAGGGAGGTTCCAAGTGAAGTTTCAAAGTTTCTGGCTATAATAAACACACTGAGAAAGCAATTTCTGCATCACATCTCTGTACTTAGCCACAACTCCTCAAAGTCCTACTTTGAAAACCATTTTTAAAACCATTTCCTCAACCAAAGGTGTGTCAGCAGTATTGTGAAAGATGGCATTGCAGATTTATCACAGCAGAATAATTAAAGAAGTTTATTCAGTTCTTTCTTTCTTTCTTTCTTTCTTTCTTTCTTTCTTTCTTTCTTTCTTTCTTTCTTTCTTTCTTTCTTTCTTTCTTTCTTTTCTTTTCTTTCTTTTCTTCCTTTTTATCTGGCATGTCAGCCGTTCCTATGGTTACAGCTGGCTAAAAGAAAAATGACTAGAAATAAATAGCTAAGATTCAGCATGGGAAATAGTTCTTACTCATTTACCAGTATATAGTATCATATGGTGCGGTCAATTTAGTTAACATAGGGGGAAATAATGTGTTAAATATTTTACAGATGGCTTTTTTTTTAATTAGCAGAGACAAGCACAAGAAACATTTTCAATGTCTCTTTCAGTACATAATAACAAGTGTTCACAAAATCTCATGAGGATGAGATTTACCCGCATCTATAGCTGTAACCCAACATGGTGCTGCAGGCACTCTTGGCACAAAGTGCAGGAAAAGCAGACATATAGCAGGTAAATTCAGCTGATATTGATTTTGCTTATGCTTTCTAGGTCACAGTATTGGGTTAATCTCTGTGCCATTTGTAGAAACTTTTGTGTATTTTAAAGCTGTTGACGATTTGTAAGGCAAAGTGCTCCCTTTGCCTACTTGATACTAGATCCCTACAGATGCAGCAGAAGTGAGGAGGCTTACAGGAATAGAGGCACCCACCAGACTGGCTTTACACCATGCTGCAGAACACCTTGCAGTACAGTGTGTAACTGGATGAACGCCGTAGTCGTGCTTGTACTTCTTTCCACTGTACAGCTGTCCAAGAGCCACTGTGTATATGCTCTTCATTAGTCTTTATTGTCAGTTTCAACCAAGACAGACTGCAGGGAAGAGCCTGGAAAACATGCAAACAACTCCAGGCATTTTTTTCTGATCTAGCTATCAATTTTTTGCTTCAATTGAGTTGTCTACCACTGATAATCTAACGCAAGTTTGTGGCTCACAGTGTAATTACATATTGTTTCTGTATCATGTGCATGTTGCATTACCTCTGTCACAGTGGAATGGTTCTGGCAAGATTCAGACAATAACAAGACTACTTCTTAGTAGAGACAAATCCTCTGAACCCTCTTTGCCGTCACTTTATGTTTTATGTAATCTCAGTGACACGACAGCAAAAATCCCACTGGATCACATGTGTAACATTGAAGTGCAAGTGCCACACCTTTATTATATTTTGACATTATATATTTCTGCTTTAGATGAGGACATTTCATTTCCCCTCTGAAAATGGGTGACCTTCCAGACCATTTAAAGATGAGAAAAGCTGTTACAATGTTGTTGCTGAGACAAATGTTGCACAAGTGATTGTGTTGGTCACTACATGTCAACTAGACTAAGCATCCAAGTTCCTGTGCTTTATCCCATACAATTTATGAGTTTCAAATGTATAGGGTGCTCAAAGGATTGTTGGCCCAGTTAGAAAACACCTAACTTCTACTTTTTAAGCTGTCTGAAAAATGAAGGTGTGTGAGGGCTCACTGTGTTACTGCAACTGAAGGTGATCACAGTCACATGTTGCTCAGCACACATACCACGAGTGGTCTGTGGGACATCAGAAGGCACAATGTGTTTTGACAAAAGCTGCATTTCTCACTTTAATGTAGAATTTACATTTTAATAAAACTTAAAATGGTGTGTTAATGCAAAGAGCTTTGCTTGCTTGAACTCCCACAACTGTGAAGCAATAGGATTATACCTGGTGGCCCCCGGATGTTTTTCCCAGATAGGATGGATGAGTGTTGATGTAGGAAAAAAACAGGAAACCAAAAAGTTGCTGATCCAGTTCCCTTCAAACCTGTGGAGTCGTGTCCATGCTCTGCCTCTCCAGTACTTGTGCTGAAGCAGTCATGCTCGATGGCCTGAGGCTTACACTGCTGTGTGTCTATCCACCGCCCAGCCACCCAGCTGCATTATGGAGCGTGTAATCCCACAGTGTTGTTCCCAGTTTCTCTTTTCCTGCCACACTTGCTTGTTCACCTAGCTAGAGATTACTCAAACTCTGACTTTCTCTAACCCCATAAATATGAGTTTTGAGCTGCTGTTACACTTATCTGCAAACTGGATCTTTCTGGGTTTTGTACGTCAGGTTTAAGATATCCAGATTATTCACAGGTCTGCAGCTCTGTATTAGGTTAGAAGCAGGTGAAAAAGGACAACAAAGGTAGCCTCAGCTGGCAATGGCACAGGGCTAAACCCAGATCTGCTGCTGGTGACACAGTGACATGGAGCTGTACCCCACGTCATCTGTAGTCCCACCAGTGATTCACAGAGGAGACTAAAGCATACCAACCTCCAGTTAGATCAACCTTGGGCATGTGTAATGCTGGGGGTGCTCAAATAACCATGCACACAGAGTCCACTCTAAGTCTAAAAAGGTGCTCATACACAAAGACAAGGAATTTATCATAGCAGATAAAGTCCAATACTGCTTTTGTTTTTGTTGTTTAATTCCCAGAAGGGTCATCTACAACGTGTCTCTCCAGGAAGACTCCACAATGAGAAAAACGACCCAGAGTTGCTTCTTGCTCATCATCCTTCTAATTGTAAGTACAAAAAACCTGAACTGCTCATGACACCTGCCTTATTTAAACTTGTGGTGATGTTAAGGAAAACAAGTACCAAGTTATGCTTGGTATACTGCACAGGTGAAGAAAAGAGTTTCCTTACTAATAAGTTTCAAAAGGACATTAACAAAATTATCTAATAAATGTTTGAACTTGAAAGCATTATTTCTTGGTGAGACAGAACTGCAAGTCTGAAGAAGGTTATGCATATGATTTCATTTCTGTGTTTTACAGGCTACAACATATGAGTGACATGGGAATATGTGTGTTTGAAAACTGCCGTTAATGTTGTTCTGTGAAACAAACTGACTAAAGTAGTGATTGATTTTCACTGTTTATAGTTGATCTGCTATTAGGAAAGCAACTGAAATGAAAAATAATAGTATAAAGTCTATTTATTTAGTTCAAAGGCTGTTTTCAACTGTTTCATATCAACATTACATTTATTTTAATGTATACAATATGGCTGAGTAATCGTGGTTCTAAATACGTAGTAAATTCATTTCTGCCTGACTAAATACCTCTCACATAAATTGAATCCTTTTGCTGATGTCTACTTGTGAAACCTCAAATTATTAGTGATTATCATAAAATCATAGACATTACAAGTAGTCAGAATTGAGAATACTGCCCAAACCCTCAGTTACAGGATGATCAGCATATGTCTGAATGTTGCTACCGAGAACAAGCACCTGACTACCCTGGTGTGGTATGAGTAACTTGAATGATGGCTGCCAACTTATTCCCCATCTAACTATATCTCTGTGTTCCTGAAGAAAGCTTTCTTCTTGTTGTGTTTTGTTGGTTAGGTCCTCCTGCCCCTCTGCTTCTCAACTTCTCTTTTAATATCTGGATGTGAAATATCTCTGTGCATCTCCTCATCCACTCCCATGTTGTAGAAAATATGCTGGAGACAATAAGCGACTGCTCTCCCTGGTTTACTCATTGGGTTGTGTCTCTCCTCTCAGCCTAGCATAACTTGTCCTTAGTGCTGTTTGCCACTTAAATTTATATACATAAAAAGAAGGAAAGGAAAGTAGAGAATACCAAGAGAATGATGGATAGAAGGAGGTAAAAAGAAAACAATTAAATGAGATCATGGAGAACCCATGAGAACAGCAAAGAACACATTACTTCAGTAAAATATTGAATTTATGGTCCACAGTTAGGATCCTCCATCAAAGAAGAGCTGAAGAGCAGGAGAAAGAATTGAAGAGATTCAATACATTTCTTCCAACTTGGTCCCAAAAGAATTTTTCCAGAATTAGAATTGAGGAATCATCTCCATGCTCAAGAGAAGTGTTCTACCCTGAGGTATATAGGAGTATTCTGGCATTTGTGACCATTTGTGGTGGCTATTCTACCTATCCTGCAAGGGTGCATGTAACAGTGCACTGGCTGTGAAATCACCCATGGTCAGAGGTGTCTGTAACAAAGAGACTGAGACACACCAGCTTCCTTCTGATTTGAATCCCATCTAATCTGCATAGCTTGGTCAAACATAGTCTTGACAAAGAACAGCAATTGTTCCTACGAGAAGCCAATGCCAAATGAAGAAACAGATCCAGCTTATTTTGCTCCCAGTCAAGTGACAGGACTGTAAATATTCTGATAACTAAAATTGTCAACAGCACTTCTGAACACTTGAGGTGCTTTGACCTACAGCATGGGTTTGTAGGTCAACCCCAAAGGACTGATCCTTGCCCTGTTGTCCCCAGATCCTTTAAATCTCTCACTGATGACAGCATGTGTGCAATGTTAGTTCTGTGCTCATCCCTGCAGTACTCCAGGGCTAGGATTTCTTTAAAAAACTTTTCAGTGAGATCTGCATCTGCATTAGTTTCAAATATCTTTGCACCAAGGGACGCTTCTACTTCTGACCTCAATGGATAATTCAAGCACAAGTTTCCTTACATTTTCACTCTTCCAATCTCTGTGTGCCTTCTTTCCCTACTGCAGTGGGCATACTGTGCTCCACTTTGACATCATTTAGATTAAGTTCCCTTTTGGTAGGGAAGAAGCCACAGTCACAGAACTAGACCATGAACAAACTTTGTTTCCTTCATGAAATTTATCCAGAATACTGCTGTTAGATCAAATATGAAAAATATTTTGCCTCAGTCATTTTTTCAAAAAAATTCCCCATCTGTAGATGGTAGAAACCGTTCATTTTTTGCATTTTATTTACAGTTTGTGATGAGTAAAGGGTGCCTCTCTTTCAAAAAGACTGTTCCTACTCTGTTGGTTCTTCAAATCACTCCTTTGTTCCAAGAACTGTGAGATGTCAGCCACTGTCTGAGTCTGAGGAAAATATAGTAATTAAAGTAATTTGTGGCACATGCAGGAGTGATCTCCCATCCCTCTCCTCTGCCCACCCCACAAAGCAGCCTCTAGATCTCCCTTCTTTGATGACTTTGATGCTTTTCTGTCATACTCTCATTTGTGACCTGCAGTCCCAGTTGGTTACTGCAAGCTGTTGCAAAACAACACAACTTTTCGTGGTCCTTGTTTTCTCCTCTGGGCTCCAGGCTCTCTGTTTGTGCCATTTGTCCCACTGCAGGTGCTGGTAGTTCCCCTGTGGTGGTCACCTGTATTGAATAGGGGAGACTTTTACCTGAAATCTTGTCTCTTAGGGTAGCTGTGAGTCCCTAACACAATCTCAGTGTTGGAGCACACCCAGCCCTCTATGCAATGTTGGTGCTTTGCAGAAGACTTCCTCAGATCCAGCTTGTATCTCTCCTTCAATGTTTTGTCACAGACGCTACTTACTTGGTGTGCACAGACATTCCCTCCCCACCACCTCCTTTAGACTTGTCACCGAGGGCGTTTGGCACCTTCTGATAGAAACCATCTCTTTTATGTATGTAATTTTTTGCATAGAATAAATAGCACTTCCATGTACAGATCCATAATAACTCATCTTTGCTAAACAAAATCTGAAGTGCCAGTTGTTCCAAAACCTAATTTAGAAATAAAAGCAACTCCTTATTGTCTTCCTCTTTGATGGATTCCCTTGATTTTGGATGCATGATAATGCATCACCAGATAGCCCTCTACAGTACAAAGGGAATTTCATGAGAAAATTTAACTGTTCATTTTGTCTTAGTTCGCTTTATACCTGATGCTCTCTGGTTTTTGGCAATTATTGAGAGCCACAGAATGTGACTGAGATTTGTTTCCTCAAATACGTGAGCCCCTGTATGCTGAAGAAATTAGTTCCTCTCAGTCCACATTTCTCTTCACAAGAAGGATGGAGCATCAGCACAATGTGCCCAGCAGCGTCAAACTGCTGAGAATGAGGAAGAAGAAAAAGGTTTGGGTCTCTTTCCTGTGGGGCCAACCAGTTTTTCAGGACACTGAGAGAAGATATCTGTATTCTCTGCTTTATTTTGTCAAGTAAGAACTGTGCCTACAAATGGCCCTGGAAATGAGGATTGAAGAAGTAGCTTTTCCCATGTACTCCAATTTTGTGTTCTGAACCAACCACGATGTGCATAGTAAGGACTAAATGGGTGCTGCAGCTGAAGGCCACACTATTTTCAATTAGGCCCACTAGACCAATACTGAATTTTAAGATAAATTTATTTTGAGCAAAAAACAAATTTTACATGTTCACTAAGTCCAAATCTGCAAAACTGTTACCAAGCCTCAGTCACAAAGCTATGCAGAGTCTGGTACTTCTTTCCAACTCCTGAAAGACTCATGAATAGTTCCTGCTCACAAAACATCGAAAATTAATTCTATGAAAACCTGAATGTAATTTTTGTTAACTGCACAAGCTGGTGTATTTTGGAATACAGTTGTGGTACAGCAGGTTCAAGCCTTCAGAACCCATTAGCAAAGCACTTGCCACTGTGATGGGGGAGCTGCCCATGGTTTGAGCCTCACAGCTGGGAGGGCAACGTGCACTGGTGGGGTGGTGTGGCCACCAGTTCCTGGGCTCCTGCTGGGCTCCTGCTCCTGCCCAGCTAAATGGCTCTCACTGTGCATCTGAAACACATACCTGTGCAGGTATTGTGAGAACGAGCCTTTTCCTGCTTAGACAGCACCTCTTCCAGCATCTGGTCCAGAGCAGACCTCCCAGGGGCCAGAAGAGCTGCTGAAGATCTGTCACAGTCTGCTTTGTCTTCCTTCTTCTGAACCTTCTTGCTGTCTGGCACCTCTGGGAGCCCAGGGTCCTCCCTATCCTTGGATGGTGAGATCCCCCTGGGTCTCATCACCTAAGACCATGCCTTTGGAAGCTGTTGTTCTGCATGCACATTTCCCTGTGTAACTATTTATGGGTTGCTTCACACTGTAAATATGTGTACTCACAAGTTCTGAAGCTGTTCTCAAGCAAGGGAGGCTCTGGAGAGCAAACTGCTGATATTTTAAGGTGGTAAGAACTAGTGTGAGAATTTGAGACTCAAGCTGCTCATGGTTTCCCAAGAAATAGGAATGCTGTATTCTGTTCTATTCATCCAGTTTTAGGGATGATCAGGACATTTTGACTACATCTTTGCTTTTTTTAAAAAACAAGGCTGTTGCTATGCAGCTGATTGCAGTAAAGAAGCCTCTCACAAGATGATAATCAGGGCTGAAAGCAAATATCCATGAAGTATTCTGGAGTAGCCCACAGTTTTCATCAGGGTAACAAGCAAGTAATGCTTCTTCCTGTAAGCAGATCTTGTAGGAATGGAAAAGGACTGTAAGATTTGTGACTTGCTTTTCATTACAACAACCTTGTCTTCATCTACTCTGCCTGACAATCTCATGCTTGTTTAAACAGCTGCCAAAATCTGCCGTGTTAGTCATATGGGATCTCACTGAGATAATTACCATCCTACTCCAACAGCAGTAGAGTATGGGAAAATTCTAACATTTAGTGATTAAGTAAAACATGTCATGTTGTAGTATTTCCCCAAAGAAACTGCCTGCTGCCTGCTAGCACACTTGTGATGGATACAAATTATTATGTTTACTGAATACCGTATGCTAATGACCTTCTTAAGGAATCACAGTTGTTTCCTTATCTGTTCCAACACTAGCAGTTGTGAAAAGTAGTTCAAACATAATCAAAGTATGAGAGGGGCTCTGCAACTCATCTAAATCATGCTGAGCTCCTGCTCTAAAATGTGACATATTGAAGAACAGGAGTTTAGTGATCCACAAAGTGATGACTGCACACCGCAGTTTTAAAAGAATTATACCAAGTGAATGTTTGAGCTGTTGAAATCAATAACTAACAGTTAGAGCATCCAGAATTTCTACTAGTCTGAGCTCACCAATAATTGTTGTTAAATTACTATATTTAGTGGAAGGAGGGGAAAAAGACAGGTACAGTCAAAGACAGCTACAAATGCCTTCTTTTCCTAAATGTCATGTATAGGTATTGTTAGTGTCCTGCAAGCTCCTTGATGGCAGAAGAAAAATATTTGGGGATGCTTGTTCATCATGTCCAATATTTTGTGGGGAAAAAAGTGAAATAATTTTATGCTTACTTTATCTGGATTCTCTCTTGCAGAAATGGGCACAGTCTTGCACAGGTAAACAGCAGTTTCTGTTACAGAAACCAGGGCACTGTTTATTCATTCCTGTGTAGTTTAATAATAAAGCCAAATTGCTTTCTCAGAATCCTTTATTCATTCTAGGTATAAAGTAAACTTCAGCATTCCCAGCAGCCTGTTATTGCTCTTTGTAATGATAATTCACTTTCTTATATCAGTCAATTGTCACGTGGTGGCTTGGTGGTCGTATGTATGACGTCATTTACTTGGACTTTTAGGAGTGACATCATATGTACGGCTGCTAAACTGCTGCATGGGACATCACTTAAACTTTTTTCTTCTGAAGAATTCAGTGCATTTTCAGGCAATGATCACATCGATTATTGTGAATTTTTAATTTCTCCCTAATAAAGAATGTTTATAAATGAATGAGGCATTCTGTTATTGTGTAAACATCATTTATATTTACATCTGAAGTATCTTGTGAATGGATGGGAAGGCTTTTTAATGTGCAGTAATGGACTCTAAACCTTTAAAATTTGTTCCATACTTTGTAGGTTCAATATTTGTAGGTAGTTACCAGGTGAAGATTAATCGACCTTGGCTTTTTTTGTGGTACAAATGTGTGTTTTAAGTCTTAATTCCTAAAATACAGATATAACAATTAAAACATAGTAGCAGAGATGAGTCCTAATCATTAATTCCATGAGAGCATATACAAACACCGATACACAGAGATTCATGGAGCATTCCCAGCCTCTCCCATTAACGTGATACACACTAAGCTTTCCCTCCCGTGTGGCCATACCTAAGCTCCTGCTATTTCTGATAAGAGAATAATGACCCAGAGATATCTTCCTGCCCCATTTGCCTTTATCTGACCCCTACAGTAAGGAGTGAGGAAGACTAAAACAAATAATTACATCTGACATCACAAACTGCATCAAGATTCTTGTCTGGCTGAACTGCAGGTATAGAAAGGCTGGATCATCAGCCCACTGGGCTGACTTTGGGAGGTCAGGCTTTAAATTCTGGGTGGTGGACATGGCATTCTCTTACACATGGTAAAAAACCCAATGTTTCAAACAGGGATATGACTTCTCCACCTCCAGCAAGCCACAAAATTAATATTTCATTAATCTGCTGTAGTGGTAATCTAATTTTAAGGCAGAAGAAAATTGTGTTCAAGCTTCCAAGGCCAGCTTTTCAAATCTAGGCAAACAGAAATGAGTAATACCAATCAAACAAAAGAGTGCATTTAAAGGGCATATCACAGATGAACAATTCCAGTGACATACCTGTGTATAACCCCTTAATTTGATTTCACACACAAGATATTCAATTACACAAAAAGTGCCTGGAAAGAGTTTTGGGCAATTAACTTTGAAAATCTGAGTCATTGTGTTCAGTACCAGGAAAAAGAAAAAAAAAGGGAAAGAAAAAAAGAAAAAGAAGAATAAAAGAAAAAGATCATTTAAAAGACGACTGTAAATCTAATATTATTACTCCAATTTTTATCCAAACTTGCTTTGGTTTTACTGGAGGCCATTAAGTGGTTTCCACTGATGAGCTTTAGTGACACAACTCTTCCATATTTTTAATCTGTCTGAGTGAATTTCTGGCCTAAATGCGGGCAGAAGAAATTTTGCTGGCAATTTCAGCTGTGCCGTGATTGCCTTGTACAGGGGCAGTAGAACAGGCCTCCTGGTTACATAGCTGAGCACTCTTACATAATTTTGTACACAATCCAAGACATAATTCTGTACACAATCCAGGACATCTAGTGTATCCACCACCACGCACACACTGCAAGTAATGAAACTATCCATAGGAGTAAGACGACTTTAGTGTCTGAATCGTATTTCACACCTCGAAACCATCATCCCACACATGGATGTGTTCCCAAACTGGCCCAGAATCTCAGAGAAATTGTCAAGAAGAAAGGCGTTGCCACAGAAGTCCTCCTAGCTTCCTGTGATGAAACTGTTATTTCTCTCTTGAATACAAACAGCTTGGAACTGAGGTATTATTCAGAATAAGAATGGGAAAAATTAGCATGGAGTATCTATTAATTACTTCAGAGAAGCACCAGAGCCTGTGACATGGATATGGATATAAAGGGCTAAGGCAAAGCTGAGGGTGTCTGAAGAACCTCATTTGCACTTTCCTGTGCTGGATTTAGGATTTTGCTTGGCCGGTTTTTAAATGATTCTTGGGGACTCCAGGTGCTCACCTTAGTCTTTTTAAAGGTTAGGGATCTGTGATGTTTGGCTTTTCTTCTGTATTTCCTGTTCTAACTCTCCAAATACTTTGTTTTTCACCTGGATGGCCAGAAAAAATGTTCCAAATGGTTTCATTGTCCAAGTATATCTTTGGGGGGGAGGGGT
>VZTI01005074.1:1601600-1659737 GCA_013397865.1 Struthidea cinerea
GGGAGGATGCGGGGGGTGGGGGGGACTAGGTGTATACATACACCTAAAATTTATATAAAATTATCTCTGCCAGAAAATATTTTCCTTCTTATTCCTCCTATTTTATGTCAAGCACCTACTTAAGTACAAGAGTGACTGCCTCTGTGTCCTCCAGCTAGCAGGTGTATACAGTTGAAAATGTCTGTGTCAAAAGAGATTAGATTAAATTAGATTAGAAAAATATAATTGATTAGAAATAAGAGTATAAAAAGGTTAAACTGACATGGTTTGGCACAGAAGTATCAGGATAAAAGTAATGGCTTTTATATTCAATGAAGTCAAACATACTGTGGTTTTGCTGCTTATTTTACCAAAGTGTTTTAGTGTGCAAATGGGGAAAAAAGTAATGTATTGTTGCAACAGAATTGCCTGTGATGTGCAATAAAAAAGGGGGAGCAAAATGTAAGAAGTAAGACAATATTTGAACTTTCAAACCTGTCATGCTTTCAGTTCAAACAACTGCAAGTGCATGCTTAAAGATCTCTGTATTAGCATTTGCTGTTAAAAAGGTCAAGTTTGCGTGTTTATGAGAGTCCTAGATTTTGAAGCAGCCTGCAAATGAGGCTGAACGTGCTTGTGATGGCTTTGGTACCATTTAGTACAAGGGAAAACAGAGGGTCACGCTAAGAAAGTGCTGCAGCAATGTTGCTTTTGCGTGGGGAAGCAGAGGAACTGATCATTTATTATCACCTTCAAGCAGAGAAGAGTCCTGATACAGGATTGAGGCAAAACAGAACAAACTAAAGCTCCACACATTTCTGCTCGCACAACTCAGTTGTACAAGGGAGGGAGGGAGGGAGGGAGGGAGGGATGGATGGATGGATGGATGGATGGATGGATGGATGGATGGATGGATGGATGGATGGATGGATGGCAAAAGAACATAACTGACCTCTCTAGCCGAGATCTTTCCCTTCCAGAGGCAATTATCCTTTCCTTTAACCTGCAGGCAGCTCAGAATGGGATAAATCAGAAGATGTCACTAGATCAGAGAGGACCTTGCTATTTAGACCACCAAATTTAGAGAGTCTGCTTAGGTACTTAACTAGAAGCTAAGGTCGGGTATCGAGGTTTAAACTCTACCCTGTGTTTCTATGACCTTAACAGTTGCAGAAGCTCAAGACATGTGACATAAAACAGGAAATAATCAGTTCAAAGCAAAGGCCGTGCCACTGAGGTATTTTATCTGCACAGTCTAGAGAGAAATCAGCACAAGTTAGCAGAAATACATGGGTTTAACTTTGGGAAGATAGAAAATTTTCTTGCAGACACTAAATTAAATGAAAAGATTTTGAAGACCTTATCAAGTATTTAATAATCCTTTCTGTGCCAAGAAAAATGGCTTGGTTAAAATCTTCTGCTTTAATGAGGTAAACTAATAAAATTCAGCATTTACTTTGCAAGTAGTACAAGTTTGAAGAATTTATTCTTTGAAGAATGAATAATAGAAATTTCTGGTCCTCACTTTTTTTTTTAATTTAATCCTCTTTGTTTATTCAGTTGTACTAACAGCTTTTCCTTTCCGTACAGAGAATTGTTCCAAGTCTTTCTTCTACTGTAAATTATACTGATCCTACATTAGAGCCTGTAGTAACTGAAAATTCAGTCATACGACAGAAGATAATAGATTCGCAGTTCAAATGTTATGAGAGGATGAACAGAGCTCCTCCATACAAGAAAAAAGGTAAAAAGGGTTTTTAAAAAATCTCTATTTTGCCATGTGTGGTTATATAACTATAAAGAAATATTTTCTTCTCTATTTTAACCCATAGTCTTCCTCAGGATGCAGTTTCCTTTTCACAAGCAGTAATCAAATTCACACTTACTTAGCATCCTCCTAAGTGCAGAGAGAGAAAAAAGCCTGGAAGGATCCCAGGCAATGAACAGCTCTTCCTTCCTCTGTCACCTACATTTCTGGTGCAGTGCTTTGCTGCTTGAATCGCTCTTGTTCTTGCTTCGGGAATACCATTTTCCTAAACCTCTCAGCAAGGTCACACCTGATTGTGAAACTTAAATACAAATGTTGTTCTGTTTGCTCCACTCACTGTTTCAATTTTTTGTCATTTGTGAATTGACTGCTGGCTGTCATGCTCCAGCCAGCACAAGTTCCATGTATTCTATATTCAGCAGCAACAATAGGAAAAAGAGGTTTATAAAACACTGAGCACTCATCTTTACTGAATATGAGGCATATATGAAGATTAATAAAAAGGGAAGACAAGTAATAGCAGTGCTGCAATTGCGTAATATAAAGCAGCATTTCTGTTTGGGATTGAGTGTTCTGGTCACTTTTTCCCACAGAAGATATGAAAGAAGATATGAGGAGCCAGAGAAAAAAATGTCACAGTGTGACACTTATAGTGTGAGACTTATGCAAGTAAACAACAGATACTGAAGACACAGTTTAAAGGGAAAATATGTTTTTAAAAATTAACAAAAACACCCAAACTAATAGAAGTGTTGATAATGTGGGATTTTTTGTAATACAAGAATGAAGACGTTTCTGCAGCTCTTTATCTTAAAAGTTTTACTGGGCTCTGTAAGGCTCAAAGAAGGGTTAGATGTTAAGTTAGATGTTAAGATAATCAGGTCTTGATGCAGAAATGTTTGGGAATGAGTATAGAGATTCCCACTGCTTAAAACAGGTTTTAATTCAGGCCTGTGATGGGGAATACCCACAGCAGTGAAACATGGCTATGGGATAGAAAGAACGATGTTTCAGGCAGGAAAAAGCCTTTTAGTTGCTGGACTTGTGTGTGGAAAGTGGGGGAAATAACTTGCCATTTCTTGTTAGATTACTCTTTTAGTCTCCAGCTCTGTAAACACCTAGTTTTTGCATCCATTGATGGTAACCACTGGATTCACCTTTCCTTTGCACTTTGCTTGTGGGATAAGTTGCAAAGGGCGGGTTGTCCAGCATGAGCTGGGAATTCATATGTATCAAGACATGAATCCCAAGTACTGTTCTCAAGGGCAGCGTTGTCGCAGGAGGACAGCAGGGTGGTCTCTGAATTCCTTCAGCTGGCAGCTAGATTTAATGATGCCATTGGGGGCTGTTATTTTCATATCAACATGCACTTAATTCCTTTATAACTCAGCATGAAGATAATGGGTGAATAAGGAATGATGCCAGCACCATTGAAGTTGTGTTCTGAACTGAAGACATAATAAAATTAGGATCTCAGGCATGTGGAAATACATGACCACCCCTCCAGAACAGCACAGAGTGCATGTATATATATGTGTGTGTATATGTGTACATAGATAGATAGACATATAGAGATATAGATAAATGTGTGCATATATATATCCTTTTAGTTACCTTGAAAGCCCACGATGTATAGATTGACCTACGTGATTATTTTTCTGTACCAGGCCAGGCAAAAGCTTTAAAGCTTCAAAACTAGAAATTCCCTCCAACTCCATTTGGCACTACTTTTCCAATACAAGCTCAAGTTGCGATCATTTTCTTCTCGTCTTTTTCTTTGATACTACAACAATATTCCTAAAAGTCTTTCAGATACATTTCAAAGATGTAGAAGAACGTGACAATGCCTGAAGGAAAGATAACAAACTGCTGATACAATGATTGGTTAATTAAGTAAACAAGTAACATTAGCACATTTAACTTGATAACTGAAAAATATATGTGCATAAAATCTTAGCTAATGAAGAAAAAGTGTACATAAAAATTTCCTTACTGAACAACATCAACTCTGGAAAAAATTGTTTTGAAATTTTTATGCTTTCCATTATTAATCAACTGCTTGACTTACAAACAGTTACTAGTGCAAATTGGAACAATTCAGGTGTCTTTTTACAGCTTTCTTGCTTCAGTAAGAAAGTTTACCTGTGGATAGTTTCAAAAGCTCTAGAAGCAATTAGCTCCCCATATGTTAATAACTTTCAATGGTTATTAGGTGCCTTTTATATGATTCTTTCTAAAACAGCCTCCATTTTGATACTTCCTCAGGCCCAGAGCAAAAAAAAAGCTAAGACGTATCTTTTCATTCTATTTCACTCTAACCTGATGGTCTTGATGATAAATACTTTTTCCCCAACACAAACCGGTTTTGAATGGAAATAACTAGGAAGTGTAGTGGGGTTTTAATGTGTACAAATCCACAACGAGTCATGTTACAGCACAATTTTCGAGGACCATAGCACATAGAATCCCTGTAACGGGGATCGGCAATGAGCTGTACTCTGCCTCCTGACATTGCCACTGTTTGGGGGCTGGGAACATCCCCCAGACTCAACAGCACCACCTTCCCAGAAGGGGCGTGAAGAGCACAGGATCACAGCATGCCTACCTAGACAACATCATCAGGCAGGACTGCCTGTTACAGATCAGTCTTGCACCTGCTTCACTGGATCTGTAGCTGCATCACCAATCTCCGGTGTTGAACAAGGCAACAGCCTTACAGGGACCTGTCTCTGCAAATGTTGCTTTTAGCTGGGATGTCTCCACAAATGCTTCCTACGTTTACATTTCAAAAACCCGATTTTCAGACCTACTGAGCAGCAAAAGGTGAAATGAAAAGTGGGTGTCTCATAAGACTATGGGTACCACTAGTGTACATACTTAGAGCAGACAACAGAAAGAGGATCAAGGAGAGAAATTTGAAGGATTAGACCCTACATTCAAAGTTCAGTTCAACAGGGTTTAAAACTTAACTTTCTAGTAAAATGAACACCACCACTAACAACAGGTCAGTAACAAGTACCTTGTAGCACCTGAATGCCACTCGAAGTGTAACAATAAGAAAGGCGTATATTACAAAAAGAAAACTTGATTGTCTGCCGGCAGCAATATTCCTCAAGAGGCTACAACAGAGTGGTTCAGGAGGGACTTCATGTTGAATTAACTCCTGCAATTCTCTTAAATGTCCAGGTCTGTTCTGCAACCGAACATGGGATGGCTGGTTGTGCTGGGATGACACACCTGCTGGAAGGCTCACTGCTCAGAATTGTCCGGATTATTTTCCAGACTTCGATCCAACTGGTACAGTATTTCTTTTTATCATTTTATCTTTCAGAGAATGTCTTCAGGACATTTGTGCCATCGAGTAGATGCGCTCAATCCAGTGGCATTTTTGCGGCACTGTGAAACCTCAGAAAGTTTGGTTGAAATTAAAACACATCAAGATTTTGGGTTCCCTGATTTACATATTTTAATGTTTTAAATATTTTATATGTATTTATATTTATGTAAATATAACCCATGTATTTACAGAACCTAGTTTATGAAAATGTCAACTTCTGAATTATAACATCAAAGTATTCTTAGCACCTCATTCTAAGTTTTTATAATGAAGAGAAAATGCTTATGTGTTTGAAATATGTATCAGTATGTTCTTTATTCAGTTTTTATTGGAAAATATTTTATGGAAGAAGATGAGAAGAAATACTGTTCTTTCAGTCTCTGAGTTTCAGTTGTTGGCTGAATTCTTCATACAAATACTGGAATCAGACTGAGAGAAGTAATTGAAGAACATTGAAAAGGAAAAATGAAAAATCAGTGAAGTATTTCTGAATAGATATGAGGAAATATTAGGCACAAGTTTAACTCTACAAAGAGTACGGTTTGAAGAGAGACATAGTCATGTGTTCCATGCTCAGGACATGTTGCTTATAGGCTTGATGCCACACTGTGCTAAATTCCACAGTCACAATGCACCAATTACAGTTAAAATCAATTAAATTAAACATTTGGGAGGGAGGGTACATAAATCTAAAAATTCTCAACAAGCTTAAACTGAGCCATATGTGCGAAACTGGAAATGAAGGAAACAGACTATTGAATGGCTGTGAGTTAATTACCCAGCACCACTAGCTAAAACTGATGATTTTCTTGAGCTTTTTGCTTATTTAGTAACTGAGGAGTTTCCAGGTTGCATCAAACCCAGTATGCATTTTGCTGAATCCCATTTACAGTAGCAGTCAGATTGATTGTTATTTCTGTTCTTCATAAATCAAGCTGTCCATAATTACAGAATTCAGGCAGCAAGTGGGAAATTTCCGATGTCAGAGTCTGAGGGGATTCAAACCTCCATTCAATCTTTGGTGAAGAAACGTCCCTCTTTCCAGTGGAAGAAGGCATTGGACAGGATGGATTGAAGGAAATCTGTTTGCTCAGGAATTCTGTTCTTCGAAAGTGAACTCATGGGGCAAGGTCACTATCCACTTCCTGTGGAAACACCCTGAGACCAACCCCACAAATCTTTACAGTAGTTTACATTCCTGAGACAGACAATGGGCACCAGATCACATGGTCTTGTCTTTTGTGCCCCTTTTTTGCTTTCTGACACACAACACTTGACCTCTTTTCTCTGCAGTGTCATAGTTTTCAAGGAGGAGTCTTGCAGCAGCGTCATGCTCATGGCTCATCATTGGCGCACCTGGGGACAACAGACTGAGAAGCTGAGGCCCTCAGCTGCAGGACTGCCTTTCACTCAGGTCTCCCTCTCTGTGGACGAATGCTTCAACCAGTAGACTATCTGCTCAAAAGATTCCAAAAGAGCACTTTATAAGAATTGGTTCAGCTCCCAGACAGGAGTGCTCACGTTCAGGAGAGAGCTTGAGGCTCTGGATCCTGAGGTTACACAAGCCTTTTCCTACGTGCTTCTAGGATGGGCTCTGTACCTTTTGCTGCAGACCCCATTTTATTCATGATATCCTTCCCATACAGCAACAGTCCTCTTCATGAATAGGAAGATTTACTACAAGTCTTTTGCTTTCCCTGCTTCCATGGTTTTCATAGAAGAAAAAAATTGTGGCAGTAACAGTCGTAGTTTATGTATACTCCACGCAATGCTCAGCTTGTACCTGCAAAGGTGGGTGTTGGGCAGCCTTGTGATCACAGAAGTTTCCCCATGATTAAAGGTCCTCATCCTTCATAGATGGGGGTGATTTCAGAGCCACTCTCCTGTTCACTCCCAAGCCAGCTATTCTCAGCCTTTCCACTTGTCTGTTTGTCTCCAGTGACTTGTTCTGAGCTAATTGCTCTGCTACAACAGCACTCTTCAAAGTAACACTTGAAGCCATCCATGGAGAAGCATCTCACTCCACTTACTAATGCTTATTAATTCCAAGGCCTGTGATTGCAAATCACTCCTTAATGTACAAATGCTTGTCACAGGGTCTGGCCCACAGTGTGTGCATACTGCAGCTACTCTTTCTGGAAAGATTTAAAAGTTGAAATTTGGGAATTTTTTGTATTCCTGTTCTTTGTACACAGCCGTAGGAAGAAAAGCCTCCTCCAGTAATTAATTTCCTACTGTTCTCTCTGCTGTCCTCTTTAAGAACCATAGTTGTGGTCTTCTGGACCCAATATTTTCCTCTGGCACATTTCTCTTCTCCTCATCATCACCTCTATCAGCCTCTTTGCCTGCATCCTGGTCAGCCAGCCCTGTTTCCCAGTTTCAGCAGCAGCTCAGCATCTCCTGGTTGAGCCAGACTGCTTTCCTAGAATAGCTGTTGAGTAACCCAGCATGTGTTACAGATGTGGCATCAAACCAGTGGGTAGTCAGCCTTTGCTTTACAGGTGGCTGGTTGTCACATGGAGACTTAATAAAGTAGGAGGGAGACAGGAAATAAGGGGGCTGTCTACAAGTCTGTCAACTGCTAATGAAAGTGGCTGCCACTTACAGGTGACCAAAAGCACAGACTGAACTGTCCTGAGAAGTCTGTCAGGTTTGGTGTCACAAGCCATTTTTTCCTTTGGCAACTTATTCATGTTAAACAAAATACAGCTGGACATTCTGCTGAGAAACAAAAAATTCATCCTAATGAATAGCAATTTCCCATTATGAAAACTGTAGTGACTGTCAGATTTACTCCCCATTGAGTCTGATTTCCAAGCACCTCAGTAGGTATTTTAGGCATGCAAGTAACCCCATGGATTTCTGAAACAAGTATTTCATGCTGTGCTTCTTTGGGCTGCACCAAGATCTGCAGCACCACTGTGTATCAGCTAATTGATGGCTATGTCACTTCATTAGGAGACCATGTATAGCTTTGAGACCTGTAATAAAATAATGTCTTTCCTCTGTATTTTTGTTCTTTGATGCTTACAATCCATATAATTGGAAAAGCGAAACTTTATTGTCAGCATAGTATTGAATCCTTCTCCCATCTGTATCTGTGGGTGCCAAATACCAGCTATCTATCTGACCCCTAGCAACATTCAGCATTGATGCCAAGAAGAAATTTATAGAGTATGTTAGAAAGTAAACGAAGTGAAATCGTATTCTGAAGAAAAGAACACAGAAACAAAGTGAAGGAGAACGTACTCAGTGCTCTGTTCATTTTCTGTCTGACAACTTCACAGTTAGCTACCAAGTGTAGTCCCACTTATTTCACTGAACTTAGATCAGTTCTTACTAGATAGGAATCTGTGTTCTGAAAGAAGCAATCTGTTTCTTCCAGTGCACATCATGTGCAATGTGATAATGCATAAAAACAAATCAATTTGTCTGGAAAACATAACAAGACCTACTGCTTTAATGCCAGTGACAGCAGGAAATTCATTGTCTCATCCACTTCTGGCTGTGAAGCTCTGAGCAGGGCTATTTTATATGCTCTTATTCAGGCAACATTCAATTCTCTTGAATTGTATTTTATATTCATATTTTAGACAGGTTAATCTTTGGTATAATCCCTCTGAAATGGTTCCAGGTCATACTGAGATTGGTAGGAGTTTAGTTTTTGAGGAATGCCGTATGTACTTCCTGCTGGCAATATTCTTACTAATGAAAGAAAAGAAAATACGTTGTGGATATAATGGCCTTCTATCAAGGCAGGTCTGTAGGGGGCAACAGGACGAACTGAGCCTTGCCCTGTGCCACCTGTGGGCTGCTGGGTTGTGGCAGGGGAGTGTTATATTGCCCACCTCACTGTCCCTGTACAGTGCATTTAGTCAGGATTAGTTGGGTGCAGTCAAATAGCAAGGGAGCCGGATGTGCAAGTATTTTTGTGGCAGACAGACCTTTTCATCTCACTTTCACTCTCTTTACTTTTTGGCAGAAAGCAGCATTTAAGAGCAGTATCCACCCCACTTTGTGAGCCAAAGCTACATTTAGCAAATCTCCCCTCAGTTCTTTGCTTTGTTGGGTTTCCGTCTTTAGTTCCCTTTTGTAAACTATTACTCGTAACTCTTCGTGTAGCTCCAGGAAGAGAGTTTCTAGAAGTGCAATTTGGAAACAAATCCATATGCATCCATAAGCAATTAGATGATAATTAATCAGATGATAATTAATGTGTTGTTGCCTCTCACAATCAAAGAACATGCAAGTACAGCCTTGCCTTCCTGCTCTGACACTGGGAGAGCCCTTCTCTTGCTGCCACAAAATGCAGATCGTGGCTGAATTTAACTAAAATAGACAGCTCTGGCTTTCTGCTGGTCCTATTTTCTTGTCTTGAAGTGATATAATTTAGACAATTATAAATAAGACAGATCTGAACTCTTTGTACAGCTACTTCTTTTCTCCTTACCCTTCTGTGTATTTCTGTCCTGCTCCTTAGCAAGTTTGACAGCTGTATTTTAAAAATCAATTCCTCTCCCCCTAGTGCCCAATATGACTCTTATACGGATTCTAGTTCTGCTGACTAAGACACTCTGAAGACAGTGATAATCCTTCATTTACTAGGACACTGGAATTGAAGTTTTCTAGGGTCTCCATTGCATTATATGAGATTATTTCTTTCATTTTTGAAAAAGTTTCTTCCAGAATATTTTACTGAGGACGTAAGTAAATCAGATGTGTTACATCAGCTATTCCTTCATCTGCAATCCTAAGCACTGCACAGGTCTATCCAAACAATGGCAAAGAATCCAGCATGGAGTATGTGCTGAGCATGACTGCAACAGGGGATAGCTTCTTTCTTCTTCCATCTTATAACTCAGCAATAAACAAAAAACTGATGTTGGCGCTTTTAACACGTCCTAGCCGTAGAGCTGGTCTAATTGAAAAGCCTGATTGAAAGAGCTATCATGTTGTTCCAGAGATATTAAGATATTTGTTACATGTAAATGACAGGGGTTTTTTTATGAAAATATGATTTATAAAAGTGTTATAAGTGCAACAAAAAAAAACACATGCAAATAATTGCTACTGGTTAATCTTTCAAGACGCTTCGCTACTCCCATGAAACTTCCCTTGTGGATGAGATTTCTCTCATTCATTTTCCCCAGAAAGCTCTTGAAGTGTCTGTCTCTCTGTTTTACTGCAGAGATCCTGCCCAACTGCCTGTGAATTATGTAACTTTAAGATTGCTACAGTCAGGTGAGATCAGTCCAATGTGATGTCACTGCTCCTCCACTTCGAATAATGCAATGCTCAAGTGGTGCTCTATCCAAGCTGATAGGGTACAGACAGACCCTAAAAAAATTGTATTTATGCAGTATTTTAATAATCTCAAAGCCCACACTTCCATTTTGCCTTGCTAGTGTTGTCTTACCCATCCTTGCAGGTGTGTGTTTTTTCAGACTTTACCATATTCTTCTGGTTAGCACAAAGAACCAACACATGCCCAGGTTCATAATTCCCTACCCACTACTGGGCCACTCCAGAATAACTTGCAGTAGAACAGTGGTTGGATTGCAGCTTTGTTTCTGTATAAAAGAATAAATTTAAAAGAGATGTTTGACCTGTTTGAGTCTCTGGGATGGAGAGTAAAGAGGGCTTATTCCCTAGTTGTGTATTCTCACGTCACAGCAAGAAATCCATGGGGCATGGGCTCTTTCAGAGTAGGATCAGTCATGTTTGTCTGGCTTCAAGGAAAAGTATGAGGCGAAGGTTTGTCTCTATCTTAGAGAGGCCACATTATACTCTGGCAGAGCACCTACCTAGGCACTGAAGTACAGAGATGATGGATGACCTTGCCATATGTACTCTGTAGCAGATTAACAAAAGCCGTGCACTTTGCAGGGTGCATGGGATAGTGCAACATTTGCACACTGTGTTCCGTGGTAGCATAACCATTAATCTTTCATCTATGACTGAAAACTTTTTCCAGCTTTTGATAGCATCTGGCAATGAGTAAAAAGGAACACTGCTACACGGACAGGCTGAGATTATCTCCAAGCTGCAGCGATAGAGGGCTCAAACAACATGTACTGTTCCTCTTGGTATTGTTGATGCACGTATTGATTTTTAACAAGTCCCCCAAAACAATGATTTGAAATCCACAATCCTTTCAAAACTATGCTGCGTTCTTTCTGGAGGATTGTCTTTTTTTGGTTTTTGCTGCAATGGCATTATATAAAGTGTATTTCTAGTCAGAGTAAGATAACTCATTCTATACAATCCATACCTTACCCATATGATCAGTTCCTTTCATTAGGTTGTATAGAGGGAATATGAATATTACAAATTAATAGAACAATCATCAGATGAAGAAAAATAAGTGGGAACGTTGACCACAAAAAACGAAAATGTGTATGTTCAAATGGTTACGGGCTCTGTAAAAGTGTATTGACTGGAAATGCTGATAATCTAAGTATAAAGCCAATCAAATTATAGAGCTAGAAAAGGCAAAGGAAATTCAAGATAGACTTTTTAGAGTATTTTAAAATTCAGACTTGAAAAACCTTTTCTTTCATAAGTGTCTGTGCCGCTATCTAAGAAAACATCAAATAATTTAAGTTTATGATCTTATCCTGTCTTTGTTACTTGGGCAAACATCCTAGTGAATCCTATGTGGCTAATGCTTGAGGGAAGGCCAAAGGAACTGATCCAAAACTGACCGTCTGTGCCTCAGCATCCAAGGTGTCCCCAGCAGGAGTGTGAGTGTGACGGGGGGACACGGACACAGCACACGTCTGCAGCTCCAGGTATCCCTCAGAGCTGTGCACTGCTGAAGCCCCACTGTCCCCCCCACCACAGTAAAGGGACGTGCAGAGGAGCATGAGCCTGGAGCGCGATCCATATGGCAGGGCTTTCGGGAAGGATGCCAGTGCCACCTGTGGCGAAGAAACCAGCACCAGAGACACCTGTGTAGAGGCCAAAGACACATCACATTATTTAAACAGAGAACTCTGCAGCCATCTTAAACTAAACTGGACAAGTGGGACCAGCGCCAAAATGTTTGTGAGGCTGCTTGTCTCTGTGCCTGCATGCTGTGCAGACCCTGAGGAGAACGAGAAATGCTCCTGCTCTCCATGTCAGGATTCCACCAGCGTGGAGGTTGGGCAAGACTCTTCCACTCCTCTGCACAAAGAGAGGGCTGGACTGGGGCTGTTGGCATCTCCAGAATCCAGGCTGTGGTTTTTATATACTACTGACTGCCCCTTACTTATGCAGTGTTTTTAATTCATTTAACCCTGATGCCTGAAACCCCTCATGCTTCCTTCAGGTCTGGCATCATAACCTAAGGTTATGTTCTCTTCCATAAGCTGCTGTCAAGAGCCTCTTTAAATGGATAATTATCAGCTAAATATTGCATCTGAATGAAGGTTGAGATGTATACTCTAGTGGGTTCAGGGCAAAAGGAGACAGCTAAATAACAAATTTACCACCAGGTAAGCCTCAGAAAAAAACCAAAACAACAAACCAGCCAGATGTATATTAATTACACTGGTTGAAAAGCATTTGGATTTTATTACGCAGACATTTTATTCCCAAACAAAGAAATTCTTTTCAATGCGTTTTTTAATGCATAATATGCTTATGTTAAAATAACTATTATTGCAATTTATCATCAGAGAGGGCTTCAAAATACTGCGATGAAACTGGAAATTGGTTCCGCCACCCTGAGAGTAACCGGACTTGGTCCAACTACACCCTGTGCAACTCTTTCACCTCTGAAAAACTGAAGGTATGCTGAAGTTAAAGAGGCAGAGGTTGCTTGGCAATAGTTTTTAAGACATGAGAGAGACCAGAATAGCCCTATCTTTCAGCTTTTTTTGCTGCACAAGAGCAAAACAACATGGTTGTTGTGATTTTAGCTTATCCAAATAATTTAATGAGTGCTCAAAACTAAATATAAGTTTGCTGTGGATAATTTAGTAGTAATCCATGTGACAAGTTTTGCAGTATTTTTGAAATACATTTTTAATTCCTATGATTTTTCCTGATTGACCAGCAGTTATAAAATAATCTTTTAGAGTCTCAGTTTTGCTTTCTGTAACAATAATATTCCAAGATGTTGATGTCTTCTCTGCAGGGCTGTGTAAGTTAAATTATTTTTATTACATTTATTAATGTAAGTCAAACTTATTTTTCTTAAGCAAAGAGTATCACCCTGTATTCACACTCTTTGAAAATAAATATTTATGAAGGTACCATCAATCCAGAAAATCTTACAAGCCTGAACAAATTTAACTTTGAGTTTCACTGAATTGAGACTATTTACAATAATGAATTAGGCATTTACATCAGTACTTCTAAAATGGAGTTGCTGAACTGAAAGAGAAGAACTAAATATAAAAGCACCAAAAGAAACAAGGAGAGAGAAATCTGAGAAAAGCTTAAAAAAAATTAAGTTAGGGAAGCTCATAAAAATAAACATATTTCTCAAATGCAAGTGGAGCTCCAGGAAAATCTGATTACAGATTTGTGACAGAATAATTTGTGACTATTTGGAATAGTGGAAGGAAAAGATTCAAGAAGTTATTTGATTTAGCGTTTGTGTTGGAGGACCTTTTTTTAAGCAGCCAAAAAGCAGTATGTAGTTATATTCTGTAGTAACTCAGCCCAAAGGGCCTTGGAAAAGTCTACTGGACTAGGCAGGAGGTGAATTCTAAAGGTTTTTGCAGCTTGATGAACCATCATGGTAAAATGGGGCTCACCTATGTGACAAGACAAGAATAAGAATAACAATATGAGCTTACAGAGGCATTACGAGGAAGCACCATAAAAATATAATTTTTCCAGATGTTGGCAGATGTAAGGAGACAAAAAATGTAGTTCTGTTACCTATTATCCATGCCTTCCAGAACAAGAATTTTGAACATCATTCATGCAGAGAACAGGTCGAACACAAAGGAAAATCCTATGCACATCATGATTTGTCTGAAATGAAAAATTATGGAAAATGCAGAAAGAATCTATCTTTACAGAAATGCCAAGTTAGATTATGACCTTTAAACCAATTCTTCAGTAAACAGAAATGTGCTTCATTTGTAGACTATTTCCACTTACCTACACATAATATAATTAACTGAGTCGAAGGAATTCTCTTTCCTCAAGTGAAGAATTCTAGAGGAACAAGGAAGAGCATTTAATTTTTCTAAATCCAGGATAAAAAGTTTGAGCAAACAAAAAATTTAATGAGTCAGCATGTTATATAAGTCCTATGTATCAGAAGGACATGACAGGTGGCCAGTTCGAGGAATGCAGAAATTAGTAAAAGTGTTCATTATTTGTTTGAAGTTAACTGAAAATACCAATATGCTATACTTTTGAGACAGATCACTTAAAAAAAAATTGTAGCCAGTTCTTAAAAATGTAATGATAGACCATATGCTTTGTTAGTTGACATTTCAGTCCATTTAGATCTGTCATCATTGTTATATTTCAAAGGCTTTTTTAAACATTTGGCATAGTAAGTTTGCAGGATGCAATCAACAAAGCAGTGGCTGAGCCCCAAATATACAGTTAATTTGGTAGTTGAAAAAAACTTGCATGTAGCTATGTGGAGGTCTTTCCTACTTCTAGCTGTTTCAGGCTATAGGTTGTATAAAAAATAGGCAAAAAAAAAAAATTTTGAACAAGTCATCTGCAAATTAAATTCAGCCTTTGAGAAAATATCCATTTAATGTCATGAAAAAACACAGCAACCATGTAGTACGAAGTAGAAGAAATGTCACGTACACAGGTAAACCTCTCCCACTACTCTGTACTGGAGAAAGTCATCTCATCTTCTCCACACTCAGGTCTGTCCTGTCTGGGGTTGCTTGTTCTCTCAGAACAAGTTATCAAGCATTTGTGCTCATTAGCAATGCAGGGGTTAGTCTTCATGAAGGAAAACTAGAAGACCTAGGGTATTTTCAGTTAATATGCATAGTTTTCCATAACTTGGTGATGGTATTTACACTCAGATCGTGTCTCTTCTACGTGGTCAGATCAGTGTAAATGTAACTTTGGTTCAAATCTGGATCAGGCCACCACCACCTAGGTTAATGAATGCAGAAGCTTATTTGAAAGCTGTAAAATGCCTCAGACCACATTATATAAGATGTGCATCTTTACTAAGAGGAATGGCTTTGCTTTCTGAATTGTGTTCGTATTTGTTCTCAAGTGAAAGTTTAAAATTACTTGGAAACACCGAAAAGATGTGAGTGTCAAAACTTCAGGCTACAAAAAGGAATTCATCTAATCACTGAGAAAAGGAAAACTCATGAATAGCAAAAAAAAAAAAAAAAAGGATGAAGTAGAGCTGAAAAGAAAAGAGCCCAGCAGAGAAACTGAGACTTCCAGTCTTTTTTTCAGGACAGGCTGCTACTGTGTCCTTGCTTTCAAAAAAGAGGCAGTGGTGAAGCCTGGCATGACATTTAGCCTCCTGCACTCCTCTGACAGATAGCTGATGCTTAAGAGCTTGGCTGAGACCAAAGTGTGACATTTAAATACCTCAACACTCTGAATCCCAGGTGCTGCCCTGCAATTTTGTTTTACAACTGGCATAAAAAATATAGATCAACGTCTCTTAGATTTCACTGCCACAAGTCACAGTGAAAGCCCAGTTATCTGTCCATGGTTACTGGATTCATGGCACTGTCAGACCACTGAGTTGCCCAGTACTAAGGCTCACACTAATGTGAACCAGAATGTGTCTCTGGGCGTGCTGTTTCTGTGTGGTGGGAGTAGAACATAATGTTCACCTCATCTGCTGCTCCCATGACTCTGAAGACCTTGGTCATAAAGCCCCTCTGACTTCCCCTCTCCAAAGAGGAGAATCCCAGCCTTTTTACCCACAGAAACTCAACCTCAGCTATTTTAGTTCCCTTCTTTGCTCCTTTCCTTGCTCTGCTATGCACATATGTTATGGAGACTAGAAGCACACGTGCATTTAGGGTTCGTGGCGTAAATTTCAAACACGTTGATGTTCTACCCTCAGTGCCTTTTTTGGTCATAATCAGTATTTTGCTGGCTTTTTGGTTATCATTACACAGTAAGCCAATGATTCAGAGAACTGGCCTGGGTGACTCCAAGATCCCTTTCCTGAGTTTGGTTTCCAGCTCTAAGTTAAGCATTATGTAGACAGGATTTAGATCACTTGTCCTAGGTCTATCAACCCACTTTTTTTTGTTATAAAGCTCATATGGCATCTTCTTGTCCTCTCAGTTAAATGAGGACCTTTGTCAGTGCTTCACTATTGTCTGGAAGACCTAAGTATCGCCTGGAAATTTAGAAGTTTCTCTGCATCAGGTCTTTGATCAATACACTGAACAAAAACTCAGCCCTAATACAAAGGCAGTTAACTACTGATTCATCTCCAAAAGTGACCATTGAGCTTTTGATCCCTGTTGCTTAAGGTGCTTTCAACCCATAAAAGTTTTCTACTAATCCTGCAGCAACCTATTTTATTCAATAATTTTTAATTAAATCATTATTATTATTATTATTTAACAATTTTTTGCATATATGTGAAAACTTGTCATGGGCGTATTGAAAATCTGAATTTATTGCATTTGCTGCACTCTCCTAGAGCTTGGGAATGTTAGTGACACGGTGTGAGCAGGGATCTCACCAGTTACTTCAGTATATCAGGAACAGATCTACACATGTAAGGAACACTTTATCTTTGGACCATGAGTCATGCTATTTAAGAGATTGCTGATATTAAAAATACATAGAAAAAGAATGAAGGAAAAAAAATATAAATAGGAGATTGCTTTTGTAGATTGTTTCTTAATGAGAAAACAAACCAAGTGCCTGCAAATTTTTCATGCTTGCCTTTTCTTTTTATTAAATTGCAGATGGCGTTCATACTTTATTATATGGCAATCGTTGGCCATGCTTTGTCTATTACATCCCTGTTGATTTCCTTGGCAATTTTCTTCTATTTCAAGTAAGTATTTCTTACAGACACTCTCTCTTCTTTCCCTGAGGCATCTCAACCAAAGGAAATATTGAAAGGCATCATGGCAATGAGAAGCAGCTCTTCTGAATGTCTTTTTATATAATCCTGATAAAGAAGTCTGAGCACAGGCACCTCTCACTATTGGGACCTCTCGCGGTGGTGTGTAGCCCAGACCATGCTATTATGTTGTCAGGACTGATGTGAACGTGCAGCCCGTGGGGAAATGATGCAACTAGGGATGCAGTAAGGCATTTAGTTTACCTATTGCCTTATGTTCCTTGAAGAGCATGTCCAGAGCTTGCCAGGCACAGTGACTGCATGGGGCAGTGGCTGGGAGCTCCAAGCTCCTGAAGAACAGTACTACTTGCATCTGAGGCTGAAGGACTGAGCTATTAATCTGAGTAGGTGCTTACAGGACTCAGCCCTAAGAGTGAATCTGGCACTAGTGTGCGGCCTGTTATCCTCATTAAAAGGAAAAACAGTGATGTGCTGTATCAGAATTTTAAGGGAGACTAAACTGATATTCACTGAAAGCACTACTACTATATGGCAGCTTCACTAGAACATTTCAGTCTTGTTCTTTAGTGAACCTGTCTGCTCTCAATTAGATGCCTCTGCCTCAACCGTCAAACAGGAAGAGTAGCAAAAGATCAAGCCCCCAACATCACCAACACCAAGAATAAGACTAGGAAACATAGGAAAACTAAATGGTTGGACTTTTCATAGATTATAAGAGGCCGTAAGATTGCAAACTCCAAATAGGTGGATCCAAAATACAGGCTGTAAATTCTGGTAATTTCCAAAGAGGCAATTTGACGAGTGCCTGTGATAACATGTCTTAATCAAATACAGAGATAGCTAGAAACTCTGCCCGATGGACTGATGAATTCCGTTCCTGTCTAAGTAGATAAACAGAACAAAACCATAGCCACAGTAAAGCTTTGAGAAAACTTGAAAGAGCACAATTTAATCTGATTTGGAACCCCATACCCTGGTTTGAGTTCTTTGGGACAGTGAAGACAGGATCTGGTTAAATTATGTATGCTAAATGGACCAGAAATGTGACTCCTTGCGGCAAGCGAGGCACGGTCAGCCTGTCTGACTCACTCTGAGCTCTGAGTCACGGACACCGCATGATCTTGACTGGTCCCAGGCTGCACTGAAAGACTGGTCTTTGCAGCAGCCTTCCAGACAGTAACACACCTCCTCCTCCCTTTCCTCCTCCACTTCTCCTTCCCCTTCCATGACTAAGCCATGACACAAAGGTTACAGGGAGAAGAGAGAAAGGAATTAAACCAAAGTGCTTCATAATGGGAGGACAAAGAGAAAACCAAACTACCGTCATAGGAAAGTGAGAATGAAGCTGTGTGGGAGCAGGGCCCATGTTACCTTCAGTTGTTTTCTATCATCTGGCTATGACAGCAATAGATTATTTGACCTTCAGCTGAAGGGAAGCTGTCAATCACACAGTCTATCAGATAGCAAGGGATGATATCAGGACTGTATAATAGCCTTTGACTTTAGAGGCAGCTTGCAGGGATTGCAGTTTCCCACATATAAGTTTTTGCTGGCAGAGATTTATTTTCAGTTCAATTTTGGGTGTCAGGATTCATAATGATCTGGCATCACAGATGTTGCAGTACTTTCAGACAGGAATAATAAATCAGTAGTGGTGAGCATCACTAAGCAATGCTAACTCATAACAGGAGAAAATATTCATAGAGTAGAGTGTCTAACAGATACATGCATCGTCACATTATTTCAGTATTTCTATAATTGCAGACTGAGACCCCATTATCTTATTTAATAAAACACAAAAGAAAAGAGGTACTCCTAGCTCCAAATCGCTCCAATTGAATTATTAAAACAAAGACATTTGTATAAAGCCAGATGGGGAGTACAACAAATCTACATTTGCCAGAATAATAGATGGTGTATTATGAATGCACCTGCAGTCTAATTGCTGCCAAGGCTTTTAAAAGGAGTTGAAGGGTAATGGATGGAAGGATAATTTGTGAAATTTTTGGGGGGTTTTCCCCAGGTGCAAGGGAGAACATGGTACAAAGCATGAAAATAATTTGAAAACTAAACAACAGGGTGGGAGAGGAAAACAAGTGGCTAGGGGTGAAATTCAGTATTCTCAGTACTCGTAAATGAGAAAATGAAGGTCAAATTAGAAAGTGAGGGTATGGAAATACGTGCTGAATGGCACAGAGGGATCTTCAACATGAAAGCTGGAATCAAGGAAAAAAGCTGGGAAATACTGAGGGAAAAGGAGAGAGTAAAGCTAAGAGGGGAAGGCCGGCAGGGAAAGGAGGCTGGACAGCAGAAATAGGCAACATGCAGTGAAGGGCAGTCCAATTTTATAGATGAATAAGACTGCCAAAAGTCAAGCAGAGCTATTAGGCAGGACAGGGATGGGAGCTGAGAGACATGTACCTGGCTGAGATCACCACAAAAGACTCTCTGTACCGGAAACCACACAGCAAGGCAGCTGAAAACAAAAGGGTCTGCACTTCTGTGGCCAGGAGCTGAAGAGACTGTTCCTGGTAATATGGAAATTTTTATTTGTTGGGAACAGCATTGATGTCACACCAGTCCTGTTCCCAGGGCTGCAAAAGAAAGACAGAGAGTGATAAGCATGTCATAGTGTCCCAAGAAAAGTGGGATTAAGTAGCATAGGCAAAGTATTGTGATGGAATATGGGGAGAAAGGAAGACTTGGGACTGAATAAATATCACCAGAGCTTAGGAGCAGAAAAGGAATGTCAGACTAGATTTGTGATGGGGACAAATAGAGGCAGAGTAAGCACAAGAACATAGTGTAGCAAAAATAGCTCCAAAGAATGGTCCATTTTTTCCAGTCCCATGTCCTACAGTGAATCAAACTGAAAGTTCATGAACCCAGCCCTGTATCTGGTACTCAATATTTGCCAATAGCTGATGCTAAAGGAAGACTATAAAATCAGGGCAAGTGTACAGACATACTCTCATTCCTAGCCACCAGGATCTGCATCTCAAGGACCCCCTGAACCAAAGCAGATGTCTTGATAAATAAGAAGGTCAAAAGAAGTGATAAGCATTGCTGGATGGTGATAACCATAACCAGAAACACGAGCTCAAGCTAAAGGAAGAATTCCATGCAATGACTCGGAAAGTAGGTGTAAGGAAAACAAAGAATAAATGGCAGGTGACCAAAGAGCTAAAGAAAGGAAAAAAGTCAAGCAAGCAAGCAAGAAAAATAAGCAGAAAAGGGTTAAATTGGCTAGACTAGCTCTCTCTTATTGAAGACAATGCATTCTGCATTGGCCTCCAGATGAAGAGGAACAGAAAGCCACAGCCTGTGCTCCATTCCAGACTGCAAAAGACTCCTAGTGTTGAGCTTACCCCAGCAAGACAGCAATATTTCATAGCTGTTCTTTACCTAGCAGTTTTGCCTTCTTGCTCTCAGTGATCACTGGACATCACAGCATTATCTAACAGCTCCATGACCGTCTTTCTGCAGACACCTTCTGTCAGCCTGGTGCTATGCTCCGGGACATGGAGTGCTGCAGGGGCCTTTTTCTCTGTCTCAGGGATGTAGGAGGAGGTGACATGACGATTTGGGCATGAATTAGAAATGGAGAAGATGGTTTGGGTCAGAAACTGCAGTCATGATTTGGTTTCACAAGAATTCTGAAAACTTCTCTTGTGAAACTCTGCTACCCACAATAGCATAAATCCTACCCTCCCCAAAACCAGTCATCTCAAGAGGTTTCTTCTCCTTCTGAGCAGGAAAACAACCTCCTCTGCTTTGGGATCTCAGTTGGAGTTAGGAATATGCAGGATACCAACACAAATCCCCCTGTAATTTAAGGAGATTCCTGCCCAAATTCCCATCCTGTCTCACTACTAATCCTGAAGTAGAAAATAATTTTCATCTGAGTATTTGAGAAATTGAGTCTCCAGAGAACAGTTACTTATAAAGCAGTATTCCTGATATTCATTACTTCTATCATGCACATCCAGTAATTCTCAGGGTTCTGCTTCACCACTTAATATGTCAATTACCATGAAATAAGGAAAGGCATCAAGAGCTAAGAATGTAGCTGGATAGGTCTTTACAGCATGGTCTAAAAAGCATGTGGTGCTAAACAGGTGTAAAAACAAACCCAAAAATTTTTCAGAGGTTATGGCTGCAATGCGAGGCATGTATTTTCCAATTATGCCTTGCCAAAAGACATTCTTGAGAGACTGTTGCCAGAAAGAGATTGTTAAAGTGACATCAGAAGAAAAATACTAATTTACGACATGTGTTACATATTTTTCAGGAGCCTCAGCTGTCAAAGGATAACACTGCATAAGAATTTGTTTTTTTCCTATGTGCTGAACTCCATGTTTACAATTGCCCACCTCATTGCTGTTGTCCCTAACCCGGGCCTTGTAAAAAGGGATCCTGTAAGTACTGCATGACTTCTCTCCATCTTAACCCAAGTAAAATCACGGTGGCCAATGAACCAAGAACTCCCATTCAGCAGCTAATGATAGCCATCTGGGAAAACACACACAGAGGGTGCAGATTCTGAGAATTTCACTCAACCTTGCTCAGATCTTTTACCAAGCAATAAAACTCTTTGAATCTTGTGCAAGCCCCAGACTTTCTCCAGCCAGCCCATCCATACAACTATGTGTCAGACCTCCACTGCTCCCGGCCATAAGTACCTGATGATTCCCAGCAAAGCCCCTGAGGTGGTAGATGCCTGTCCTTCTTCACAAGCACACACACTGGGGAGGGACAGGATGGAGAGAGAGACGGCTTATTTCAATATAACACAGAAAAAGGTCTATTTGCTGCATTTTTTAACTTGGGAGGTGGTAAATCAAAGAATTAGTTTCTTTCACTGTTCTTAGGTAGTGATACAAATTGTGCCAGCCCTCAGCTGATAAATACGTATAGCAGATCTCAGTCATCCAGCTCTGATCTTGCTCCCTTAACCCAGCAATCACATTGTGCTCAGTCCTTACAGCAGCCCCCGCCAATGTGAAATTAATGCAAACGTGGTAATCTCAAGTTTCATTTTAACACTGATCACTTGTAGTCTGGTAAAATCATTCAATTATGATTCAACCGTTTATCTGCTTCTAATTTCATGAAAGCAATTAAATATTAGCACCTGATATTATCTGATCACATGTGTGTCTCTCAAATGTGTGCTGATTAAGTAAGTTAATTAAAGCAGAAAATATATAGCCTAAAGAAAACATCACCAGTCTCATGGACCATCTGGAGATTAAAAAATAGAAGAGGAGAAGAATAATTTTAAAATCACACATTTTGTTTCTCCTCATTGCATAGCATAATGCGTACATAGCCTGTGCAAGAGATGCAATGAAAATACACTTGATATTCGAAGACAAAAAGCTGGCAGATGATACCAGGCACCTAAATTGAAGTAAAATCATTACCTCAGGGTTAAGAATGATACTTTCTGACAGAACAAATAAATTATCTGAAATGGTTTAAACTGAAAATTGAGGACATGGGAGGCCTTGTGTTTTCAGATTTCATTTAAAAACTGTATCTAGTGCCTTTTGGCCTGATCTTAATTTGAAGTGAAATGTTGACACCCATGACAAAGCTCTCAGAGGCTCCCATAGAGCCACGTATCCACAGAACAGGTACCAGCCCACTGAGCATCACCTGATGAAAACGCCAACCTCCATTGCTGTGGCACAGACCGTATAAAAATGGCATCAGTGGTTACCTTTGGCGGCCGTGGAGCCCCAAAGAGGTGCAGAGGTTCATGTACTGCACTCAGCTCTCAGGTCTCTGGTCAGAAATTGAAGAGGAGCCTAAGTGCTCAATATAGTCATGGGAATGACCCAGGTGGTGTCCTGTGAACAAAACTGGCTCCAGCTATTGGCTAAGCAGACGTTTTGATGAGCAAAGCCTTTGTTTTGCAATTTCTTCTTCCAAACCAGATTTGCATGTCTTTGACACAGCAGTGAAAGGCTGTCTATAGACAAGGAACAAATCTTGGGGCCAGAAGATCTGGGGTCTTTCATGTTTGTTCCACCATCAAGTATGGCACAAGGGTACACTCACTGCTTCACGTTCTAGATTTCCCTTCAAAAAAACCAAAAAAGAATAAAAAGGCGGTGAGGTGACCTGTTAATCTGTTCACAGTCTCCCGACATTACGAGAAAGTGTGTCCTGCTACCTTAGTAACATAATAAACTTGTAAGTTTGTGAGAGGGAAAAGAAAATGAACAGACAGGAGTACATTTTTAACATATAATGAAATTACAGAAAATGTCTATGTGAGTATATGAAGACTTTAAGGATTTATGTTTAAAATGTTTAAAAAATACACAAAAATTCCCATAACATTTTTATGCTGATGCCAATTAACGGAGCAAATGACAGCTTTGCAGCTTGGGTTTTTTCTACTCCTACTGCACCCTCTGTTTTAATAAGTCCATTTGAAGATTAATGCTTCTGACTTCTGGTAGTTTGCTGCATTTATCCACTTTCCACATGTGCATCTTTGGAGCTTCACAGGCTCATGTACGTATGGCTCTCACCTTTAGTATATACAGAAATACTGAAGCATGTAGATTGAATTTCAAGCAATCACAGATACCACTCATGTAACAGCCATATACAGAGATGAAGTTGGTGGTATTTATTCTGCAAGATAATAAGTGCGTTTCCACCCCAAGAGTTCCTGCTTTTTTTTCCTACATAACGTTTTGCAATAGATTTTAAATATGAAATACCATGGGAAAATACTTTCAGTGATGCATAATTTATGAGGATATCAACAAATCCACAACATTTTGAAAGAAGAAAGAATGGTCTGTTAAATAACAAGGAGAAAAGTCAGGAGGATCAAGAGAGGAAATTCCTTCCTAACACCAAGACACCCCCATTCTCCCTGTGACCCAGGGAGAAACGATGTGAGACAATCCAAAGCATCATTTACACGAGGAGGGTCTGTACCGCATCCTTACTCACACTGCCGCTAAGACTTAAATCCTTTGATGATCATTCTGCTCGTGTAAAATGGTAAGTCAAGCCACATTTACAATAATCTTAACTCGCTTATTTACTTCATGTTTTTCTGGTTATACAATTTTCTCTCTCTCTTTCTCTCTCTCTTTCTGTCGGATTTATCTGGATCTGAATTCATGGAAAAGAAAGATCCTAGTCCAGGTCGCCATACAAGAAATGAAGAAGCAATGGACGAGGTTCAAAGATATTTAAACAAAAATAAACAGGACACATGAATGAACACTTTTTTACATATACAGAAAATTTTGACTGCTGTATCTGAACTAGGAACTGCATTAATTATGCTCTTACTGGAACAGTGTTTATAGGAAGACATATCATCCATCACCTTCCGAAATGAGACTGACCCACAGTAGAAGGGTGATCTGTGGACAGCACTTCATGTTTTCCATTAAAACGTCCAGAAATATAAATAAAACACTTGCTGCCAAATCCCTCAATATAGTCTTACACATCAGATCTGTATTTTTCATTTTCTGTATTCCACAAGACTAGTAATTTTAATACTCAGTACTGATGGGGGTAAAAGGAAGCTACAATTAATGCCTGAAGGGGCAGCTCTGCCAATGAGAAACAGCAAATTCATCAGCTCCATGGGCACCAATATAAATATGCTTTTAAGTGGGGCTAAGTTTGGTCACCAGTTAGGAATGTCTCAGTAATTAGAACCTCTTCCACAAAAGCTTTTAGAGATCTTACTGTATTTTTTCACTTTCCTGTTCTGGTAGAGTTATCTGTTCTCTTCTTTCTGAGGGTTCTTCTGTAGCCTCATCACATTTTATGTAGTAGTTTCACCCTTGCTTCTGTCATTGTATGGAGTGAAAGTTTATATTTCAATTGCAGTTTTCTAGAGGCCATGGCAAGGGCCAGTGCTGCACTGGTAGTTCCTAGGAGCCCTGCGTGGGGTCTCATATTTGGCCATGTTATGTCAGAGAGTAAGGACACAGCATCCATTCAGGTACACTCCAATCTCATTGTCAAGCCCCATCTCATTGCCACGCAGCTTTTTTAGGCCTTAACGTATAAACAATCTGTACACCCTCTTATATGGATGGGTTCAGTAGCAGAGCTGGTAAGGAAGAACCCAAAGCAATCCCTGTTTAATTACACACAGAGTGATTTCTTTTCCCCCTGGCAGCATCTGTGACTAACTCAGCTCTTGAACATGGGGGTTAGAGGATGGAGGATGTTTTCTCCTGTCTGTGTAGATGTAGATACATTTTAAAGATCTTGAGCTAGTTTACCACTCTAGCTGATGGTGCAACATGCACTTCGTGTCTCTGGCAGGAGCACGTAGGCCCTTTCCCTTTGCAAGCGTTTCACTAAGGCTGCTGACACTGTGGGTATGAGGTGGGATGATGAACAAGGGGCACTCGGTTATGTGTACTGCCCAAAACCCACCTCCTGGAACAAGCAAGCCTTCTAACCAGTGAGACCCTTGCCATTCAGCATTATTAGTTAGAGCAAGAGAGCACAAAGGCTGGTGCCCACTAACATTAAAATTTTTAAAGCAAGGCCATGGTAGTAGCAATATTAAAAAATCTGTCTTTCTCATGGACACTAGAACACTATAAATAATCTCTCCATTAACAAATTCAAGTGAAAACCATGACTGCCCAATTGTGTTAGGTTTTCCTCCCTATTACAGTTACAGCAAAACAGTAGAAATAAAACATTGAGCTGTGTGGGCAGATGAGGAGTGCATAAAGAATAGTTAGTATTTATGGGGTTCCAGGGGTTCCAGTATTGGTATTACCCTGTTCCCAAAGGAATAGAGAGACAATGTAAGACAAGAAAACAAAGGAGATTCGCAGCATTTCAGAAAGTGTCAATTTTAGGATTTTTTACAATACCAATGTTACCTTCTCATATCTTCTTGCTTTCAGTTTCTGCTGATCTAGCCTGGCAGAACCTGGGAGGTTTAAAACATATTTTTATCAAATGTGGTGCTCATAGATTATACCAGTGAAGATAAATGGCAGAACTGCTGCTCCATGTGACTTATCTTCCTTAGTTGCCCCAGCAGTCCCCCTCATGGAGCAGACCTCCCTGGAAACAGCAAAGGTGGAAATCCACAAAGGAAAGGGACACGTCGATCTTCTGAGTTGTTTCATGTATTATACTTGGGGTAGAGCTACAGGAGGTGCCATTCTTGTTAAATAATTGATTCTTTTTTAATGTGACTATTTCCAGAACTTTCCTGTCATTCTCAAAGCATCTCTGAAATCTTTTATCTTAGTACATCTGTTCCTCCATCCTGCTTCCATTAGATTACTTACAGGAGCCTCAGCAGCCAGTTTAGCCACAAAGAGGTGACGCAGAGCCTGGGCAATTGTGAAATCAATAGAGTGAGAGCCAGAACATGACAATTTGGCACTAATGTTGAGAGTTCGAGAGAAGTTGTCCCCTCTAAGAAGAATTTCTGAATTTAACAAAGCACCGTATCACATTTCTGAGGTTCACAGTTGGGGTGGCTGAGCCTGCGAGGTGCAAGCAAGCACAGTTCCTGGCATTCATGTGTCTACGGAGGGGTGACCACAGGAGGTGACAGGGAAAGGAAATTCCCACTCTACCTATCTATGCCCCCATCCATAAAGGAAAATTGATATATGGAGAGGACTGTGCTGCCATTGCACTCCTCTGGCATCAGCAGAATCACACTTCTCAGGGTGCAATTCTTCGCCTAACAGTATTTCCTGTCTAGACTCTCCCTTACCAGACGTGTCCAGTCCTGCTAAGCTGCAGGGGTGAGGAAAATGGAGCAATACTGTACAGGATGCACAGGCATAGGATACCCTACTGTCCAGCTCTGGCACCCAGGCACAGCCAGTGTGGAATCCCTGACAGTGTCCTATGCCTGTGAGCAGAGAGCTGTGTGACCCTCCTTGGAGGCAGGGACTGACTGTCACTTTGATTCAGAAACACGTGTTCACCTTTCAGAGCCAGAATTTGTTGTATGCTGGTGAATCATTTGCAAATGAAGTTTTTGCCAAAAGTAAGCTCATGGCTCATGACCAGCACCAGGACTGTGCTGCACCAGTTTCACCCTCACTGAAATCACTGGGTTGCAGTAGCGAACACTGTGGTAATACAGATATAAATCAGAATCTCTTCCTCCATTCTAGTGAAGATCAAGTCTTTCCCCTCCCACCAAGTTCAGTGAGATTAATGTGAAGTAAGGCAGGTTGTGAATTCAGAACCAGCCATATTGAATGAATTCTCATGAATTTTCAGACTGAAAGAATATCTGGATTCATTTTAAGACAGACATCTCAGTGTCTAAATGGCATGAAGCAGAGCAGTAATTCCCATCGTTTTCCCAAGGTGTGTCTCCAAGTTTTCCTTGCCATATGTCTTTAAAAGGGTCTACCTGAAATGTGAGAAATTTGAGTTTGAATTGCCCAAAAAGATTTTTCAAAATTCTACAAAACATGAATTCCTTCCTTCAAAGGCATTACCCTCAGAAGGACAGTACCATAACACTTCCAAAACACAATATTCTCCCTGGTACCGTGCTGCCACAGCTATTTCCTTCACTGGGATTTTTCTGATTAAATAGCATTGCTTCCTGTGGAGGCAGCTGCATCTCAATCCAAGAGACCACTTACCTCACTCTAAAGCAGGTGGCTAAATCAGGTCAGGTGAATTAAATGCAGAGTGCCCATTCCTCTCCAGGGACTACATCATCCTGCACATCTATACCATGAAGTCAGACATGCCCTTCAATGACTGCTGTGCAGACCAGCAGTATTGCCCATTTTCGGCCATGACCCTGCTACCCTGTGTTTCTTGAAGGTGTCTAAGACTAGAAGTAGGCTGAATCAGAAGAGAAAAAAGTGAAAGAACATCAAAGTGCCTTTACAGCAAACATGTGGAATAAGGGTATGGAAGAAGAAATAGTAATGACTTCCAGCATTAAAGTTAAAAGTTAACTTTAAAAGAGGTGGTGTTTATAAGAGTTCCGTCAGTTATGTACATGACCTTTAAATTTAGTTGGCAGAACGAGCTATTGGCCAATAATAGGTCAGTTGTTTGGATAATTGAGCTCCTTTGCTCACCATTTCACCTCTGAGTGGCTTATGCTTGCATACACCCAACCGACTGACCTCAGAATTTTCTGGCGTCCCCTTGGCCCAACATCCTTTGAAGGGTTGGGAGCTCTACCTGGCAGCAGGTCGCCCTGGGAAAGACACTGGAGCGGCATCTGAGTACATCTAGAGAATTAAAACACTCATAAACATTTAAGGTCAGACATGTCTTACATTTGCACACCTGTTTTGTAGACACATAGAGCTGACCTAGTCACCCCATGCTAAAGATAGGCAAAGTTACATTCAGGGTACTATCTGGCTTATTTTAGATATATCCTTTAGGATGAGGTAATTTTTACTGTAATCTCCATCATCTCTCTCGTTTTGATTACAGGAGAGACAGATTGGGTGTCTATATTTACTACCTCAAATCCCAGTCATATAATTAGAAAACACTTGGAGCATTTAACTGAATAATGGAGTGGATATATCTGTGTCATCAAAGCTATATGTGTACCTAGTCAACAGGAAATGCTTTTGCAGGTCTAGATCTTACACCTCAAATATAAGGTAGGTACACATGGCTGTTAGATATACTTCATGTAAACTTAAACTGCCCTGGCTATGCCTGGATACAGATTTGAGTAACCCCTGCCTTGTCCTATCTTCCTGTGCCTGGTGGCTCTTCCTCAGGTGTGATGGTGGAGGACCGGTGCCTGGAACAGCGGGAGCTCTTAACCCTACTTATTGGGGATTATCTCCCTCCACGGCGAGAAGGTGGCAGCAAATCCTGTCCAAATGAACAGGAGGTCATGCCATTTTGTGTTATTTTTTTATAAAACTTTGACTGCCCTTGTTTTCTCTCCTTCTTTGCTGGCCTCTCTGCTCTCCTCCATCAGTCAGGCTCAAATGTACAATGACTCCCTGAAAAGCTGCCTCCCTCTGGCAAGTGGCAACACCACTCAGAAACCAAGCTGATAAAACCCCTCAGGAATGATGAGGCTCTTTTGCTTTGCCTCACACCCTGCATCACACTTGCCATGGTGCATCCTGCAGGTGAGGAGCCAGTGGCTTCCGCACACTGAGACAGTGCCAGATGCGCCACGAGAACCCCTCGGGCCCTGCAGAGCTCAAAGCTGCAGTCCAGGGAGGACTATTGCTGCAGCAGCCAGGTCTCAAGTATGTGCAGATGTAGCTGCATTAATTCCTGTCCAGAATGTGTGAATCTGGGCTGGCTGCTTCACTATAGCATAGACATGGACCCACATGTTGTTAAGAATATCCCCTGTTGTTTAATTTCATATTTTGCTTTCTTGCAACACAAAACCCAGGAGCCCTCTGAGCAACTCTGTACATTTTGTTCTGTAAATGGTTTAAAAGTATATTAAAACACTAATCTTCTTCCAAGCCCCAGTATGCCAGATTTCTGACTGGAACACAGTTTAATGGATGACTCATTGCAGATACATTGTATAATGGTGTGATGTTCTGAGAGCCAGTGATTTACAGCTGCAATACTTACCACTGTCTTGCTTTGGAAAATCCTTTTATTGCTTATTTGTGTAACATATGGATACTTGGAATTTAAGAATATTTTCATAGAATAGTGTTCTAATAATCAGGAAAAAACCCACTTTTTTTTAAAGGCAGAGCAGTAATCGAACTTGAAGCTACTCCTTCAAGATGCTAAGTTTAGTATGTTTGAGAATATATTGTATCGCCTTCAAACTGAATTTGAATAAATCGTGTCTGGCCTCCACGGTAAGCAGGAATCTCTTCGAGGAGGGTCCTTTGCTGCCATGCACTGGTGAGGTTTCCCAGAGGTGAAGAAGAACTAGAATAGTAAGGTCAAATATGTTTATTTCCTTTTAAACAAAGAAGTGTACAGCTGTAGTGATGGCTCATATAGCTGGCTTGGTTTAAAATCGATAACCTTGGCTGGCCTGTTCCCAGCAATTTATTTGAAATGTCAGTCGGGGGCATTTCAATGGACAGCGAGCACTGGAGAAGAGACATTTCATTATGCACACTGCTTTCCCACACTTGCTTTCCATAGGCCATGCTTTCTGGGGTTGACGAGGACTGGTGTAAAACATAGACCTCCCAACCTGCCAACCTGAGTTCCTTTACCCAGGAAAGCACTGCAGGAATGAGCACACACGGGAATCTGTACGACTTCACTATGCCAAAACAGAGCCAGACCTTTTGCTCTGGCTGAATTGCTAGGACAACCTCCTCAAACAATTAGTAGGTTTATTTCATATTACATTTTGTTACTATTGAAAGTGGACTTCTGGGGTTTATGTAGTTCAAGAGTTTTGTCTTGAATTGCCCTGATGGGTAATGATGGTGATTAATGGTGCAGTTTTCTGTCCATAAGCTATTAACCAGTAGCCAAGGAGAGCCTTAACTGAGAAATGACAAGCGCATGTGATGAGAGGCTGCTGCATTATCTGAGGAGAGCACTATGCCAATTGCATTATTGTGCAATTGCAGGGTCCTGCATAGGCAGATGAACCTTTGGGACTCCTTTGGCAGGACTGGAAATTTAACAGTGTTTATAATATGCCAATATATCCTGCAAAACATCACACACACCGTTTCTAGCTCTTTCTTGTAAAAGGAGAGTAAATTGTTTTATTTCTCCTCTGGGAAATGTTCCAGAATCCTTTTGAAGTGCTTTTGATGCACACAGCAGCTGTGGTGTTTATAAGAGTTCCATAATTAAAGATCATCGAGGCAAGTGAGAAGAATATGACTGGCTGTATTCCTATTGACCCCTTTTCCCCCTGAGTAGTTAGGTCACAATTTAAGGTAATTGCAGGTTGTTTTTATGAGGAAGGAGAATTAGAAATAACGGAGATCTTTTTTCTTGGGTACTGTCCTGCAGATCTGTAAAGAACCTTTCTCATTTTCTGTGTCCATCAATGCAATGCAAACACATGGCCAGAGGCAGCCTCTTTGCTTGCAGGTCGAGTTTTTTTTTCTACGTTGCATTCTGCCAAAAAAAGGTTCATTCTTGGACATCCTTCCAGAAGCAAAAAAGGAGCTGCTTTCTTAGGTGGTTATCTGACTTGGAGGGCTGGTAATTTTTTCCTGATAATTTTTTCACACTTTCCCTTGCTATAGCCATTAGCCTGTGCAGGACAGTGCTATCTGTTTCCAGGCTCTCAAACAGGAGGAGCATTTGTTTATTCCTTTGTTCAGGAGGCGGGCACACCAACCTGAGCAACAGTAATGGGGCTGCACTAGAAAGGACCTGCTGTTTCGTCTCAGCCTGTGCTGCTCATGAATTAAAACCCACTAGCTTCAGTCACCTGCACACCTTCAGACTGAAAAGCTCGTGACTTTTAACTCTGCTTCAGAGTGTGAAGGTACTGCAATAATCCTTTCCTGGATTTGACTGTGCTGCTTATTGTACAAGACGCAACAGGACAGAGCCTCTGCCTCAAAGAACTTACAACCAAACTTTTGTCTTCAGCAGAAAACAAACTCCCTACACATGTTTTTATCTCAAAGTTAACAGTCATAAAATTGTAGAATCATGTAATGGTTTGGTTGGAAGGGACCTTAAAGATCATCGAGTTCCAACAGCCCTGCTGTGAGCAGGGACACCTTCTCTTAGACCAGGTTACTCAGAGCCTCATCCAACATGGTCTTGAACACTTCCAGGAATAGTTCTACAACCTGTCCAGGCAACCTGTTCCAATGCCTCACCACCCTTATAGTAAAAATATCAGTCTTTATAGATATCAGCCTTTATAGATTACAGTAAAGATTTATAAATTATAGTAAAGAAAACAGTCAGTTATCAAGCACTGAGCAGGTGGAAGATTTGCTTCTGTATCATCTTGCTGTTTTATTTTACTTGTTTCTGTAAGAATAAACAATATATAAAACTCACTAGTTTTGCAATTTTCTCAGTTAAGACTAATATACACCAAGGTGTTGGTTACATTTGTCATGTTTTATTTGTACCAATCCAATTCTTATCAGTAAAAGGGTCATCTCTTTTACTTGCTCTGACCTTAGAAAAACAGTTTCTTTATTGTAGGAAAATATTTCCATTGCGTCACTTAGCCCCAGCTGAAACAGGCTGCATTTTTTGGCTCATGCAAAGCAAAGACTGGTTTTTGTTTCCCTTTGAATAATATGAATTTAACATAATTTGTCTCAATGCACTGTTGTGCTTAAACTCCTTATAATAACTTTTTCAGATAAATTCTCAAATTAATGTGTTGTGTATCAAAGTACTTGCCACACCAATCCTTTATTCTTTGCCAAGGGTTTTCTTACTTCTTTAACTTATTACATCAGAAGTGATTACTTTCCTCAAGACTCATGTGTTGTCTGCATGTCCATTGCTCGAAAGGATAAGTAAAAGATTTCATTTTTAAAGCCACAAGTCATAGTTCAGACGGGGGGGTACACTGAAGAAAGAAATGTTGAGAAATGAAGCAAATGGAGCTCACCTCTGCAGCTGTCAGGGAATGCGTTTTCTATGTGTGCATTTCTTTGAGCTACAGATAAAAGTTCCAGTAAAGACTGACTTGGTTCTTGTGGAAGGTGTGTTCAGTCCGTGTCTGCTCAGAGAGGTGGTGAGCAGTGCGTACAGCTGGCAAAGAGAAGCAAGGATCCTCCACAGTAACCTTCCCTTCAGTTGAAACAGGGAAAACATTAAGTCAAAATGACAGATTGGAGAAGTACTGTGGATTTTATTGCACAACTCACTACCTGTGCTCGGCTCCCCTCCACCTGCCAAGCTGAAGGCAAAGTTGTTCCTAGAGCCCAGGTGACTGGATGGAACGCTGGGACGATTTGGCCCTGGCAGGAACAGGAGCAGCCCTTGTGTGACATGCAGGCACCCCGAGTCACTCCCACTGAAGCCACCAGGAAAATGATGCCTTGAGCCCTTAGGTGGCCCCCCCCTGCCCTGCAGCTCCTCCTTGGAGACTTCCACAAGGGGACACGGTGCTGGACCAGCCCAAATCTCAGGCACAGAAAACTGCTGTGATGGCTCAGGAAGTTTGCTTACATTTTAGAGGCCAGGGTGGCTGGCTGATGCCTGGGAGGCTGCCACCTGAATCTGTGTGCAGACTGAGGGAAGTGACTGCCAGGCAAGGCAGTCCTTGTAGGGGTGGGTGATCAATAAGGGGAGAAGGGTAAGCCGCCAGCTAGGAGGCTGCATTGAGCATGGGCTAGGGACCAAGGAAGGAAACATATTGACCCAGACTTGTGAAAAACAGTCCAAGAATGATATGAGCCTTAATGAATACTTTTGCCCATGGAAGAAGGAGCAAATAATCTTCCCTTTTCATTTGTTTTGGTAGTTGTAGTGGTGGTTGGTTGGGTTGGGTTCAGTATACAACCCTTTTTGGACACATTTTTAAGAACTGTTCAGGCACAGTGTGGAAAAAGGATGTAACAGTCTGTTCTGTCCTATGTGGTGAGCAGAAAAAAAATAATTACCAGAAAATAAAAATCAGTTCTTCACACTAATCTTGTCAGAATCCTATATCCTAACCTATCAATAAACCTGTATTTCCATGAACGCCAACCTGCACTGTAAATATTGAAACAGAGCTAAATACACATGTTCAGGCAATTTGGAATGTTTTTCAGCAACAGAAGTTGGTTGACTGAATGGCCAAGAAGCTTTTCTGATCCAGAGGGGTGATCCAGACAGATGCAGAACGTGCAGTCCCCTATCTGCTGAGCTGTTGAAACGTCTCTTGAAAGAGAGAAATGAATCCTAATAACATTTTGTAGAGCCCAGGTAGTCAACTTGGAAAACATCTTCCAGAAGTTAAGGGAAGGGAGTATTTTCCTTTGGCCACAGATGATGATGGTTAGTTTGCCATCACTGCTGTGACCTCAGGTTTCCAGGCAGCATGTGGTGTTCCCCAGAAGCAGTGGGTCTCTGTCAGCACAGCAATGCCTGCCCACTCCTCCTGGCCCTCCTGGGTGGTGGTGGCAGGGAAGCCCGGATGGAAGACCGCCCTGCCCTCCCTAAGAAAGTGAATGGACATGAGAACCATTCAGAGGAGCAGCAGCACTATCCCTCAGCAGCTGGCACTCCAGTAGTGGACACAACATGCTTCCCTCCACCGTCTGCCCACTGCTTCCCAGCATTTTGGAGCCACAATCCCTTGCCAAGGTCTGTGTCTGCAACCTCATCTGAGCCATGCGTGGCAACCACTTCTCCAGCTCCATTTAGCTCCACGTGTCAGTTATTTCATAAAAATAGAGCAAAGCTGTCACCTCACAAAGCAGCAAAGACAGTATCCCTGGTACCCTACAGAAAGAATCTCTGCTGCCACCAAAACTTGCACTTTCCAAAGGAATTAGTTCAGAGCTGGGGACTGTTTAAAGCATAAGTGACTCTGGCTTAGAAGAGAGACCTGAAAAAAACTTTTCTAAGTTTGATCAAAAGGAAATCACCCAAATTGGAAATCAATCTTATTGTCTTTTTCACAACCCTCCTTTGACCTCTAGAACAAGTTGTTTGTTTCAGTTCTAAAAAAACATCAGATTACTGACTTTTAAAGGAAATTTTTTATTTTGTGGTACTTTCTGCAGCACTGTTATCATAATTCTCTTCTATGCTGTGAGGGCTCTTCCTTTAATTCATTTTTGATAAAAGTTTAAAATCCCTCTCACTGATAGGTGCTGAAAAAAAGCCCCAAAAACCAGAAAGACCTGGGAATTCTTGTTCCCTTTTGCTTTCTTATAGCCTAGTAGTATCGTTTGTCGTTGCCTACTTAAATGCAAAATGCTGCTCAAGTGTGTGACTTTCTCATTTATCTAACAGGTAAGCTGCAAAGTGCTGCAATTCTTTCATCAGTACATGCTGGGCTGCAACTACTTCTGGATGCTCTGTGAAGGCATTTATCTTCACACGCTGATCGTGGTGGCAGTGTTTGCCGAGGAGCAGCGTTTGCACTGGTATTACCTCTTGGGCTGGGGTATGTATGTCACCATTTGTAGCAAGAGGATCAATGCTTTCAGATGTTGGGATTCTTCTAGCACTTATATACCACTTATGGTCTAGTTTATATCACTAGATCACAGCTTAAGACTGAGTTATTGGATCCTAAATTTGAGTGCATATAATTGCACAGGCTTAGAGACTTACAAAAAACAGCAAGAAATGTATTTTTCATTTGCTGCATCTTGGGATTTGCAGAAAGAAATGCTTAAGTTCTGTTAAGAAAATCTTTGGGAGAAAATATATTTCTATTCAAATATATCTCTTTTCTTAAAAAAGTTGTTTATTTTTGTCACTTATATGCAAAAACATGAATGTGTGACAGTACCTAGAAAGTATCATTTTCCTGCAATCAGGAGGAAAGATCAATATCTACATCTCATAAAGTGAAGCAAACACAACATACAAAAAGAGGAACCAGAATTTCTCTGGAAGTGAATCCAGTATCAGATATATCAGATATATTTTAACATATGTTGTTTTAAAGGAAAAAAATTGATTGTGCCTACTGCATAGGTAATGGCTTTGCTGTCAGGACTGTTTTTGTCCAACAAGAGTGATCTCTAAAGCATTTCAGAGAAACATGCAGGTGTCAAAAGCAAATCTCAATGACGTTCTACGAGAGAGGTTACAAACCTGTGCACAATGGGTGCAAATTGCATGTGGTCACATGCATATTGCCCAAGGAACCATGTCTAGGTCTGGTTCTTCATCTCCAAATATGCAATCTCCTCTGTTTTCACTAAGGGACCCCTTGCCTTTTTAATGGGTAGCAGCAACAGATATTTTTCTTTTGGACTGTCTGGTCCAATAAAAGACCATATAAATATAACGAGTATATTACAATGAAGTTTCTTTTACATTTAAATCGCTATTGTAAACCCAGTCCACATCAGTGTTGACAGAAAATCAGTATCAAAAGCTTTTTTCCAGTTTGGCAACCATGACTCTCTGGCCTCATTCCAATTTCTGGTAAAGCAGTTCCCATATCTTGAAACCACTGGCACAGCAAAGCAGCAAATGATGGACCTTTATCCATTGTCCCACTGCACATAGGGATGTTCTTGCAATCCCTGTCTGAAGCAGATACAACTTTTTCTATATTTGCCATCCTCTTTGGAGAAGTTGTACTTTTTCAAGATTATTTCACTTACAGCAGGAAAATAGAAGAATAACCATATTGCTTAAACCAAGAAAAATTAGGAATTTTTACATTAGATTAACGGATAATCAGATAAGTAAGTAAGTAGCTCAGAGGAAAATTACCCAATTCTACATGTTTTGAAGAAACTTAAAACACTGTCTTCAAACACAAGTTAGGCATCCAATAGTTGATCCTAAATAGGCAGTAACAGCAAAGTTATCCCCTATTTGGATTTTAATTTTAAAGTCTGGTAATTTATTTTTCTCTTATGATACAAAGCTTAGTGCTTTCTGGATACCTACATTAGATACCATGAAAGTTAGCATGATTTTCTAGTTTGTATAGATTGTAGTGCCAGATAGCGGTCTCCAGGCAAGTCAGAATTTGTCTTTGGTGGGTTTTGTTGGGGTTTTTGTTTTTTTTTAATGACAACACCAGCATGCACTCTTTTTTCTAATGAGAATGGCATCTTTTCTAAGAGGAGAGTCACCTGTCATGCTTTTGGAATTAAAAGTATGTGGAACATTATCAGCTCTTAAAATGAAGACAACCTTCCCAAAGAATTCTAAATCAAGTTAAAGTTTCTGGACTTGGTCAATCCAAATAGCTGAGTCCTCTTGGAGCAAGCAACTGTGCTATCACAAAAATCTCATAGCTCAGAATATTTGAATATAAAAAGTCTCATTGGCCTCTGAAACAGCAGCCTGATGTGAAGAGTCATTTTAAACATTTGCTTCCAGACAAAGCTTTTTCCACTTTCATGTCTTGCAGAACAAGGCTTGCCAAAATAGCGTCACTCCATATCCACTTTGCAAGAGGAATGTGGTCATAGACATTTTTTTTTCTGGTGGCATTCATCTTAGGCAGTGCAATTTAATGCAACTGTGACATCCAGCCTGCAATGAAAGTTTACAAGCCATCTGTAGTAGTGCTGAGAATGACACCAGCAGCATGGTGGGTAACTCAGTGAAGTTACCTGATAAGACGCACATCAGTATCTGCAGCACTGCCCAAAAAATAAAGAGGGTAGTGGCTATGGTAATAGGGCCCTGATATCTTGAGAAGGAAAATGTTATTTAAAATGAACATAAAATGAACTCTTGACAATGGTGTCTGCAGCCTTTTTTAATGAAACTATATGAATGCTTCCACAAAAAAAAAAAAAAAAGTAATGGTTAGCACCTCCTAACTAAAGTAGAAATTTTATTAATAGCAAAATGGTCTAATTAGGACTATCTGGTGACCCCTTAAGTCTGCATGAATTAGTGTAATTCCACTGATTCCAGAAGGACTACTAACGCAGTCTAACTTTAAACACCCAGCTATGTTAATCAATGGAGAGAGATACTTTTCTCCAAAGTGCAAGACAGAGGAACCAGGGCAGTCTGTGCTCTGAATTACAATTCAAGACATCAAGGCAAATGTACAAGATAAAGTTACTCATTATTCATTGCTTTTGCTAATCCCTATGCAAGAAGATCTGGCTTATTTGGAAAAATCACTAATGACGTTTGTAAAATAGCTTTATAAGAAAAATTAAAATCTGAGTGAATGTAAAAACATCTACAAAAGGTTTGAGGTGACTGAATGGAATCTGACATGGGCAGAGGTATTTCAAGGCTGATACCATCAGTTAACCCCTTCTCTGGGAACTGCTGCTGGGGATGTAATTTCTTGTTTGTTATTGTTTCACTGGGTCAGGAAATCACCATCAGGCAGGACAATAAAGCAGTATCAACTGTGTGCAACAGTACAGTCCAATCTGGCTGCTTGAGGCTGCTTCACCCACATAAAAGTGAAAAGGGAATCATTAATTTGGGCAGTGCTGGAGCTGAGTGCCTTCCAAGTTGTACTGGGAATACTGACCTAATTGCCAGTTTGTGCTGTAAAGGACCTGGCATGACCTAAAGGGATATGTTATATCTGTTCCTGGGAGAGCTGGGGTAACACCTTCCCTGCGTTGTTCACTGCTCACCATGTGTAGGTGGGACTCTGTAGTGATACCTGTCACCATGACCGCACAGTCCTTGATGCTCCACTTCTCCATAACTCTTTGCTTTTTGGCCCTTTACAAGAGAAGAGCAACATTTAGCCCTAGAAGAGCCCATCCAGCCTGCAGCTGGAAATCTGAGCCGTAGAGAGTCATGAGCTTCTTAGCCTGTAACTGGCTAATGAAGACTTTCCATTGCATTCTTGAGATTTGCTTTTGAGTTTGTTGAGCCAAATATCCTAGGCTAATGCATTTAGCAGAAGAAAAAAATCTTTTTTTGCATCATGTGGCATGCTCTACTCGCAATACTCTAGGCCACAGTTCTCAGCTGAAGCATTTTTGCTGTAACAGAAAGGCCCCTTAAAAATTGCATTTCAATCTTTCAACAAAACTGGCCCAGACTTGCTCCATTTCCCCATCAAAACTGTGTTCTCAAGCTGTCAACCCCATCAGCTCACCCTGAGGTCATAAACTCCTTTCTTTTTTATTCTGAGCTTTTTGTTGTTTTGCTGTGCATCATCACCCAAAAAAGGCATTCTGCAGACAGATGCCAAGTCATCATTTTCTAAAAACATATAAAGGTCTCGGTTTAGCTTTGTCCTTCTTTAATTTTTTGGTTTTTGTGAGTCCGTTTTACTCAGAGTTTGAATTAGAAAGCGGGAGACATGAAGTTCTCTTCAGACTTAGGTTTATTATTTCTTATCTATAACACAGCTGCACAGAGACTGCTTTCTAAGTCTACAAGGTGGAAAAATGGCAAAAAATGGCCCCTGAGTGCTAGTTTCAAGGTCTCTTATACTGTAATCTACGCAATTACAGATTGCAAAGTAACAAGTTTTTACTTAAAATCCAATGAATATCTATACATGACCCGCAATGTGGATTTCTTGAACCAATACCAGAAAACTCAGGTTGGTGAAGAAGAAAGGAGAAAGAAGAAGTGCAAATCCACACCCAAAATTCTCTATTTTGTTACATATACATATTACTATATTCCGTAAACCTAAATTCTGTATTTCTACATATTTCACCCAGTGATATAGCTTCAATTACACAGCAACAATCTCAGTACTATCACACAATCTGGGAAGTTTTTCCCAAGGCCTAAGATCAAATGGAGTGTGCTTTTGAGGATCATTGCTTGTCAGAGTAGAAAGAATGAAATTCTCAGAATTCAGGGTTCCAGCATAAAGGAGAAGGCAATCCAGTTTGCTGTCCCACAGCTGCATTGTCCTCCCAAGGTAAATTGCAACAAGAACTTTTTTTTGGCAGTAGAGTAAGTAGCTATTGCTTAAAGATACCTGGAGACGTAAGAGTGCACTATTTATGTATTTTTGGACCTTATTCTCACTCCCCACAACGTGGCTAAAAATCCTCCATCTCTTCTAAACATTTTTATGAAATCACTAACGTGAAGAAAACAGGAGCTGTGTTCTTCCCTCTGTGATTAATCAAGGTATTCACAGGATATTTTCACACATTTTCATTTACAATTATAGAATATCCAAAGCTCAGTAGAAAGGTCCGTGGTTTATAGGGAACAGGCAGCAGTAGCACCAAAGGTGTGCACCAAGCTCTCTGCGCAGGACAGACAAGGCAGTAGATCGTGTCCAGCTCTCTGTATGTGCAAGGCTGTACAAACTGGGGTCAGCACTGCGGTGCAGGCTCCCCAGCTCCAGGTTTCCAGCCTGTCGGAGAGGGACATGAAGTTAAGGAAGCTGAGGGGAAATGAATAGGAGTGGACCAGACTGTCACTCTCAGTGTCAGGCTGGAAATAAGAACTTGAGCTTTCCACTCTGTTAAGCATGGCATCTTGCCAAACCCAGTGCAAATTTACTCCCATCAGATCCCCATCAAAGCCTCCTCTGAGGTGTCACAAATAAGTCAGGATGTGTGAATTTATGGTATTCACAGCTCCTCTCCCTGCAGAGATAAAGCTGCATGAAGTGGGCTTGGCTGCACAAAGGCTGGGAGCCTACAGAAGATATCGCAAATCCCCATCCCCCAAAAACCTCCTGCCTCCAGACACTTTCTCATGCCACTGGCTCCAAAAGAGAAACTCTTCCCTCTGTTTTTTATTGCTCCATAATCTGGCATGCAAGTCAGTGTGCCTCTCTTGCTCAACAGTTATTTACGTGATTTTAACAAGTGTCCCTGGTTTCCTGAGGGAATACTGCTCTGAGAACAGAATGATCCCTACAGCCTTCCCACACTGCCTGCTCACACCCTTCCCTGCACAAGCCACAGCAGTGCAGGGGAGCCTGGCAGCAGCTTTGAGACGTTCCAGGAGAGCATGTCTGTGGGCTTTTCTTCTCCTTTTGGCCTGCCTTGAATGTTAATCCCTTTTGCATCTCACCACTGAGGTGCTGCCAGGGTCTGAGTGTGATGATGGAATAACAGTTCTTTCCTGAAACATGTGATTTCACATCCATATGTTTTGTGAACAAGAGACTTTTTAGTGTGTGAGACACATGAAATTCAAGCTAAACAAATACCAAGACTGATCCATAACTTTAATCATTTCAGGGTTCCCTTTAGTGCCAGCCTCCATTCATGCAGTTGCAAGAGCCAGATACTTCAATGACAAGTGAGTAGCATGTCTGTTTTTGAGGGAACTTAGCATTATTTAACTGTGCAGCAAATTTTATTCAAGTCAGTAATAAATGTTAATGTTGTATTTCTCCTCCAGCTGCTGGATGAGTGTTGACACACACTTGCTTTATATTGTTCATGGACCTGTAATGGCAGCTTTATTGGTAAGAATATTATTTGCTATCAACAGCATAATAATTATTTTAGAGATGCTGCTAACCTGAACAAAATAGAAGCTTCTGTACTGTAAGTATTTTGGTCAAAACTCAGAAGAAACTAGAGGTTTTCTCTATTCAGTGTTACAAAGGACAGGCTCACAACACTTTATTCCAGTGAGACTTATTTGGGATGAATACACTGCATTTATGTGACATCAATTATTTAGCTGTGCCTTAGCTGAGGCAAGCTGGTGGCTCAGCATGAGTTTTGCTGGTCACTGACCTGGTATGGTCCAAAGGTAGGGAGCTAAAAGAGTCCAGGGGAAGAACCGAACTGTTCTTCCTGTCTGATTAGGAGGACAAGATTCAAAGTGCAGCTTGGCAATGTGCATACATATAACATCTGGTATGCCAGTCATGCAGTTTGGCATGGTAACCCTGACCTTCCTGACAGGTGAAGAAATGGTTTTATTCAACCCAGGCCACAAGCTCATCTCAGTGTGTCACCCTGATCAGCTTTTGATCTGCCTCTTACTTGCAAACATCTGCATGGATGTGTCTGGAATTATTCCCTCAGAGACCACACAGTAGTGCAGTGAGTACTGGGAACACCTTTGAATAAACGACTTTCCATCTAATAGTTGAAAAAAACAAAAATCTTTCTACCCTTTCTGGAGAAGCAGTCTTTAACATTAGCTATGTGAAGCAGCCCATCCTTCCCTGCCATATAGGTAGTTTGTTGTCCCATAGAATCATGTTTATTGTGGGTTTATTTGTTCAATCTTGATTGTATCTCCTATTGTAATGCCAGTTACCATCTGAGAGAAACCATTTAACCTTTATTTTTGTCATTGTGATCCCAGTCTGTACATCATGGCCACAAAGAAAAAAGAAGCAACTGTTCTTTAATGGAAAAAGATCAACCTTTAGCTGTTTTCAAAATAAGACATTATAATTTCCCTATTGTGCTTATGTCATTTTTCTTGTGAAGATGTCAATATCTACAGAATGTCCTGCTTGATTTGCTACAAAAATCCCGTAGTGACAGGCTGATTCAGAAGAGCTGAGGATTTTTAGCTTTTTTTAATCTTTCTTTGACTTTTCACAGTTACTTTCAGAAAATCTAGAAAAGGAGGTTAAGCAGAGTGAGTGTAGTCAGAATTGGTTGGAGAATAAGGTTTACATTTTATGCTGAATAGGACCTCAGAAGTAATTTATTACTCCTCTTTTCCAGTAGAGCACAAATGTAAAACAGTTGAAAGGTCTCTCAGTGTAGTTTAGAAGTGATGAAATGCTTTACCAGAGCTTGCTGATTCACCGTTCTGAAAAAATCAACTGAAATTTCTGGTACATAGATGTGATTTGAGCTCTTGAATTATCTATGGAAATTACATGTAAGTTACAGCTTACATACTTATTTCAAAAACTTAGCGGGAAAAAGAAAGTCTATTAAAGCTCCAAAGCGTCAGTGCCTGATTTTATTGTAGCAGAGTAGAAAAGAGGGGTCTGGGTACACTGGAGACCAAGGGGGTTTGTGATGCCAGGAATGTGCACGGGGTAACCACTGAGCTCATCATCAGCCTGGGTCTGCCCTCCCTCTTCCTGCAGGCTCTCAGCACATCCCACAAGGAGCTCTCTCTGAAGCCAGGATCAAGGGCAGATTACTCGATGCTAGGATCAGATTTCCAGAAATAATTGAGGAGAGGAGGTGCTGAACTACTTGGCATCACTGACCATAAGGGTCAGGGGCAAAATTTTCTGGTGTCTGGAGTTTCTGCCCTGAGACAGCGACTGTTACCTGTTCCCTGTGGGTGGAGTACCACCGGGTGCCTGCAGCCTGGTGGAGGTGAGGGGTGGCCTAGGCTTTCCTCAAGAGCAGCCTTACACCCCTGCTCACACACAAGCCTGAAGCATCAGTCCATGGAGCACATTCCTTAGGGAAACTGTGCGCTGCCATAGGTCCCATGTGCCCAGTGATATGCCAGGGTTTGCCTCACCTGGCAAGATAGCTTGGCAACTGTCAGAGTCAGGACACAGACTTGGTTGTAGATACTGAAAAGCTTTGGTAGAGAAATCTTTCAGCTTTCTGAAGTGTTCTGTGAGAACTTTGCAGTTCTCACAGAGGCTATGATAAACACTGCTATAGGTTTTTGTAAACTAACTCCTTATCTTGCACCTGGGTTTGTTATGCAAGATTGTTATGGTTCTAGCTTTCTGATATTTTGGAACAAGTGTCTTAGAGCTTGACCAATCCCCTCAAGGGGTGGATGGCCGATCACCTAATTGTCTTATGCCATTCAACACACTCTTTGCGAACCCTGTTACAAAAGGATGATTATAATTAATTAAATAACTACTACTACTTTCTCCCTGAACTTGGATCGTGTCGCTTCTTGCCGTTCTCGGTACTTTACAGCGACACATGGCTTCTGGGGGACAATTTGTCCACCCCGGATAAACTTCAGACATAAAAATAATATCAAATGTTCCCTGGAAACCCTAAATTTTCCCACATCAGTGTCAAAACAGCCAGTGCATTCTAGAACTGACCCCTGCCCACCTGAAACATCCATGCAGGCTCCAAAGCATGTAGAGAGCTGCTTAACATATCTTTTCTGAAAATATTCAAGATACTTTCCAAGACCTGACTGCCCAGGAGCTGCCCATTATGAGATACAATAAAACTAGAAAGCTGCACTTTAATGCCATTTATGTGCTCTGTATTTGTATTTTGAAAGTCTGTTTAATTGGAATGCTTTCACCTACAATAGCTTTGTTTTTGCAGGTAAATTTTTTCTTTTTGCTTAACATTGTCCGAGTTTTGGTGACAAAGCTGAGAGATACCCACCGTGCTGAGTCCAACATGTATATGAAAGCTGTCAGAGCCACTTTAATCCTGGTGCCCTTACTAGGGATTCAGTTTGTTATTATTCCCTGGAGACCAGAAAACCGACTTGCTGGAGAAATATACGATTACATCATGCATATATTAATGCATTACCAGGTATGTTAAATAGTAACAGCTTCAGAGTAGTTGAATTGTTTGATGTCAATTTACTCAAAGATACTGTTGCCAGGTGTTTTGCCCTGAAGCTGAAAATAGATGGGTTTTCACTTCTTTTCCAACCATTTCACACTATTTGATTATCTGCATTTACACGAGCAGCACCACTTCGTAAAGACCAGAGACAAGATAGGGGAAACAGTGTAATTATCAGTTTATGCTGTTTCTAAACTATGGAGAGAAAAATAAGTTCACAGAGGGCTTTTATGTTCCAACACAATTGCTGTTGACATGCTCAAATTGACTGGAACTAGTGCTGTGGCCTTAATATTAAAATTAGCAGTGTTTGCAAAATGTTGTACAGAGGGTGCCAACACAGAAAAGAAAACCTCATTCAGGAGTTAGAATTCCATTATTAGGCAGTTTAAATTACAAGACTGACATTTTGATTTCAAAAATGCTTTGAAAATACATCGTTCAATAAGTCTGGTTTATTTTCTTTTGAAAACAAAACAAGCCAAACCTAAATGACTTTAAATGCTGGGTTATCTGGTTTATTGATTGGAATATATCCAGCCCTATATTGACTAGGAAAGGCAGTTTTTCAATGCATTTGTGAATAGTGGCCAACACAAGCGAATAAGGTAACCTACTTCTTGCTTCCTTTCATACTGAAGCTAAGTGAAGAAATTATTTTATTGTTGTAATAAGAAAACAGATTAAAAAATCAGTAGTGCTTTTTCCTTAAATGAAATTATAAATAAGGCTACCAAAATCTATGTATTCTGTCAGATTATATATCCTGCTTATCACCCTTATCCCTTCAAAACTGTGGGTGTTCTTGCTGCTGCATGGATAGAATAACTGAACTTAAAGGTCTGCTTTTGAAGAGTATGTAATCTTCTATTACAGTTCTGCTTAAAAGGAATGAGAGCCTTGTTTCTTCTATTGTTGCCTGTATTGTTACTTTTTCATTCACAAGAGCTATAAAGTAATATCTCCAAATTAGCTTTTTGGAGACAAGTTATTTGCTTACAGTTTTAGCAACTTAGGATAAGACAGAGTCTTACAATAACCAAATTACTCTTAAAATACCTTTTAAATCCTGTGCAGTTGTTTGAGAATTGCAAAATCAATTATAATTTTCTCAATTAAAAATTCTAATTATGATCATTATGGAATAGAAAGTCACCAAACTGAGGTTAAAATGGAGGCTGTACTGATGAAGGGGGCTGGGTGAGGGAGGGATCCAAGGCAGGAAAGTTTCATCCCTGATGTGTTCCTTCTGCTCTCACAGAAGAGCTCTTGACAACTCTGCAGTATAATCTTGGTGTGCTTCCTGCTAAAATATGGCCTTTAGGAAGGGCTGTGCAGTTGTCCTGCTGGCTGTAGCCGACTGCAATCCTCTCTTTTCCACTTAGAGTGGATTTTTAATTGTAACCTAAAATAAACAGTCTAAATACTTTCCCAAAGATTTCTTGTATGCATATTTAAGACTGCCAGCTATACAATCACCCCTCTGGTGCTCATTTTCTTCTAGGACTGGTTCTGTAATTAGCAGATACTGTGTTAGTTTGTTTAATGGCTGTGTTTCCCTTCTAGCTATCGTGCTCCCGTGACCCACAGCACAGCCAGCCTATGCAGACACCAGCATGAGTCTGTGGGGTTTTGCAGCTCAGGGCATGTCAGTTGTATACAAGCAGGTATCATGGGAGCAATTACCAATCTTTTTTTGGTGGAAAATGTAATACATTCTTCATTTCTGCACAAGTTAAATGAGTAATTTTTATGCCTTTTCTAGAACAGAAAGAGAGACAGGTTTTCACAGTACATCACTGCTTTAAGTGAACATGAAGGATTGATATGTTAATTATATAGTTCTTGTACACAGAAATGGTGCAAACAAGCACTGCATTCTATTGTAAAACTCAGAGGATTGAAGATAAGAAAGAATTTGTTCACAAAAGAAATCATGTAATGTTATTTCTTTCAGAGAATGGTTTTCCCAGTTGAAAAACAACACATCAGTATTTTATTTTATTTATCAACAAGCTAGGTTTCCTCTGCTGCAGTCGCCTCTGAATAACAACAGAAATCTGGTTTTGACCTGTTCCACTCTTTTTGTGATGGCATCATCATCATTTTAAGCAGAAGCAGTTTTTCAAATATGCCTGAAAGAACACTGTATGTCTACTGCGTGTATCTTTCACACAATAGACCAGATTCTTCCTAACAGGTCTGAAGAAAAGATACGTAAATGATAAAAAAATGGAAGGCTGGCTTTTGTGCTGCAAATGGGAATGCATATACTTTTCCAGCCCACCTAGCCAACTTCCCATTAATCCTCTAAATGAAGAGGTTCATATCTCTTCTCACCATCACCAATATCAGCTCTTTGGTCTCCAGAAGTTTGAAATGAAATATACACCGGGCAAAAGAAAGACATTTCAACCCTTATGCTGTGGTTTAACCCCAGCTGGTGACTCAGCCCCACAGAGCCACTTGCTCACTCCCCACAGTAGGATGGAGGAGAGAATTGGAAGGGTAAAAGTGGGAAAACTCATGGGTTGAGATAAAGACAGTTTAGTAGATAAAGCAAAAGCCACATACACAAGCAAAGCAAAATACAGAATCCATTCACACCTTCTCGTGACCAGGCAGGTGTTCACCCATCATCAGGTAAGTAGGGCTCCATCACACATAACAATTACCTGGGACAAAAGAAGCCAGTCCTCCAAACAGCCCCCTTTTTCTTCTTCTCCCACTTTATATGCTGATCATGATGTCATATGATCTGGGATATTCCTTGGATCAGCTGGGTTCAGCTGTCCTGACTGTATTGCCTCCCAACACCTTGTGCTCTCCCAGCCCACTCATGGTGGGGTGAGATGAAAAACAGCAAAGGCCTTGAGTTTTGGAAGTCCTGCTCAGCCGTAGCTAAAACATCCCTTCATAATCAACACTGTTTCCAGCCCACATCCGAAGCAGAGCCCCATACTAGCTACTATGAAGAAAATTAACTTTACTCTATACAAAACCAGCACACTTTAATTGGAAAGACATGCATGGATTGGGATGCTGTAGGTGCGTTGGTGAACACACACAGCTATCTTATTTAACAGAGCTCCTAAATTAGGCACCACAAAGCAAATATTTGCACTCCAGAAGAGCCAGTGAGTTGCAGATCTACCTTAAAGGACCTGACTTTCAAAACCTGGTAGATGATGCTGAAAGCAGATGAAAGATGCAAACTTCCTCGGGCTGACAAGCATTAGGATACAGGATATGCTGACTCCTTGCACACCTCTGGCATGGAAACACACATGTCAAAAGCCTGAAAACCTCATCATGCTGCCCAGTGAAGACAAAATTGTACACCTGGGCAAAGCGAATGCCTCCTGTGAAGGAGTGGAGCAGCAACAGCCCTCGGTCCTGCATGTAGCTGCACTCACGTTTCCATTCCAAGACAGAGCAAGAGAGATGTGGCTTGTGCCTGACAGCTTGGCACAGCCTCCTGCACCTCCGCTGGTGCTGGGGCTGCAGTTGACACTTCCTCCATCCTTGGAACCACTGAAAATCTTTTGAGAAGTCCCACGCTGTAAAGAGATTGGGGTGCTGTACTTCAGTCAGAGGTTCTGCTACGAACAACCACTACCCTAACTTCCGATTTCTGACAGTGGTCCATAGCAAACGCCTCACAAGGAAAAAGGAAGAGTAGGAAAATAACTGCATGAGGCATCAGTTAGTCCCACTAAATGATATACGCACAGTCCTCCCAGAGCTCTCAAACCAGCCCAATGATGAACAAGCCTCTGCTTTCAAGCTCCCTCCACTCATCTCACTGGTTTCTATCTCCAGCACCTTCAAGCTGGGTTTTTAGAGGCTGTCAAGTTATATAAAATGGCACTGTCACTGTGCTAGAGAAGAGAGAGTCATTAAGGTCTGTGAGGGAGGGGTGGAGAAACAGCCCCTGCATCAACAGCCCCCTACAAAAGCAGGTAAAGCTGCCCTTCTCAATACCTTAGTGACTGTGGCTCTAAATGTGGAGGTCTACCTCTAATGAGAAGATAAAAAGCAATTCAGCATAAGGGCCTTGGTTTTTATTGGCAAATGAAAAGGTTTTTTTCTGCTGAACAGAGAATAATCGCTGTTTTTTTCTCCATGAGTGAGATCCCTTGTGTGCCACCCAGCAGCTTCCAAGCAGCACCCTCTGGACTGCAGCACCCACCCTGACAGGCAGGAGGATGCAGCTCAGAGTGGCCTGATCTGGTACAAGGATATTTTGAATCTTTTAGGCCTGGGTTTGGACCACATATATATCTACACTGCCTCCAAGTTTTAAATTTAGCTTTCTATTCAGCCTTACACCGAACAAAATTAACCCATTTAAAAGTAGCCTCTTAAAAATAGTGAGGTATTTCAAGGTATTTCAGAAGGTATTCGTTCCATCTGTTTCTCACTTTACAAAGAAATAAATATCCTCTGTAATGCCAAACCAGGCAGAAATACTTTTCTCCTTCTGTTCAGAGTTAAGGTTATAGGACTGCTTTTGACAACATAAACGTTTTTGGGTTTTTTTTTTTATTTTCTGTTCTTTTTTTTCTCTTTGGATTATTAGTAATTTTAAAACTTTTTAATATTTTGAGCCAACTAAAGTTAGGGAAAATATTTTTTTTGTAGGCCGGATATAAAAAAGTGCCATTTTTTTATGAAAAATACATGCAAAAAAAGACAGTAATGAAACCTCCACAGAGAACAGGACAAGAAGCAATGCATGAGCTTTGGCTGATGGGATGTCTATCATTTTGCAGCAGGTGGGCTGCTGTCTTCAGCCCTCTCGTGACAATCTCCCCACCTCAGTGGCAGCAGAAACTGCACAGACAAATTCTTTGCTTTATTTTTTTTTATGTGACTTAAATGAACAATACATAACCCAGTAATTTACCTCAGAGATGCTGTATGAGTGTGCTGTGAATGAAGGTGGTGAGAAACACACTGCTGTTTTCCTCAAAGCTTTTTTATCTTTGCCAAAATGAGACAGGTGGGAATGGGATATACTTCTATGAACAACCTCAGTCACGCTTTTCTTTTTTTTTTTGCTGTCCATTCAGATCCAGAAGTGAGAAGTGAATGGACATGGAACAAAGTCCACATAGAAAATCAAAAACTGATTTTTCTGTTATGACCATCTGTACAATTACCTATGATATCGTCTTCTACCATCAGTAATGAATATATCACACCACCAAAGTCTGAACAGCAACACAGTGTCTAGTTGATTAGGGCACAAACTAAAGCCCTGATCATGGTCAGGAATAGCAGGAATAGGTATAGGTATATCTATATATGCTTGGTTTAATGGAGGCATAAGCTCTAACAAAAAAGTAAAAAGAGGTACAAGAAACCTATGTAAATTTGCAGTATCTGCATAGGTATTTTTCATTTGTTTCTTTTTAACATGAGCAAATTACTCAAACTTCTCTTCAAGACACTCATGTCTTCTAGGAGAGTGAGATACAAATTAAATACCTGTCCAGCAAAGAATTTACTTAGACCAGTATAGTCACTAAAACACAGGAAAACACTCACCACAGTGTTAATAAGGTACATGAAGGTCTGAGAGCTGCTGACTCTGGACAATCCCTATGGCATGATTCAGCTGAAAGCCACATTCATTTGTTCTTCACATAGTTTCAGAAATAAAGAAGAAGTTTCAGAAATTTCAGAAGTCATTAAAGGCCCTAATCTTAAAATAAATATGTTCTTCATTTCTGCTTTTAATACCATGGCCAACATTATTTCACTGGGAGGAGGCAATATATCACAGGTTAGTTTAGCAACTCCACACAGTGGCAGAGAGATATAATTGACCTAGACATCTCTTCCTCAGCAGGAATTACCCAAGTACCCCAAGCAAAAACCAGCAGCAGTCAGAATTTGAAAGATATATGTCAAAGAGATATGAGATATAACCCATGGGCCTGAAATTAAATAATTAACCTACATGTAGTCTGTCACGTTTTAATAGATCCACTGTAGAATTATGGTCATTCCAAGCCCTCCTGGCTCCAAACAGACAAAGATGGTGTCTGGTACTGATATCTCTGTAGCTTTACAGCTGAAGATAACAATAGTCCTCTGAACAATGGGCCAAACTTTATGTATGAAATGGAAGAAATAGAAATAGAGATGGCAGAGTCCAGAGGACCACGGCAGGTGGAAGAAGAGCGATGGAATATACATGGACCAGACTAGAGAAAATAATTTCTTCAGCCAGAAAATGTACAACTTGCATGGCCTCAAAATAACAAGAAGCCAGGTGTGCTTTCGGCTCACTCTGAACTAGAAGAGAACCTGGAAGGGATATGAGGCATCACCACACCGTCTTCTTTAGCTTTTCTGTCAGAAATTGTCTGGAGAAAACATTTGTTAAGGGAACTACACTCTTGAATAGCAGAAAACTGGAGCAATTGCAGGATGAAACAGCGGAGTTCCAATACTATAGAGGAACTGAAATGGAAAATGGCCGCACTTCAATAGTTCAGGTTCAATTCCTGTCTTTAGGGGACCTGAGGTTGCCAAATTCCCCCTAAACACAGGAAGAGCAGAATTGGAAAAAATTTCTCTGCTTTCTTCTCTCCCCCTGCTTTCTTCTGTTTTGCCATGCCTCATGTAGACTGTCCATTGAGCATCCGTGCTCCCAGAGGAGATCAAGATCCATCTCATTTGCCGTTATGGCTGCCTGCTGTTAGTGAAACCACATTTAGCACAATAGCTAGGCCCCTGCTGAAGGGGTGCAGAGTACAGCTCAAGAGCAGAGGTTTTGCACGACTGCACGCGTTTCTGCAGTGCCCACAGCACAAACAACTTTGGTACAGGCCATGAGGAATTGCAGAATTTTCTACCCTTGCAAAAATTTTGGTTTAGCAGTGTCTGATCTGAAAAAGTCCTGCTTTGAAGTCGTAAGGTTTTGGTTGACTTTGTGGTGTTTCTCAGCCCAAAACTTTCGGACAAGCTATTGTGTATTGCTTACTGCACACTGGGGTTTGAGTTTTTTGAGAATACTCATTGCTTTGCCAAAATGTGAAAAGAAACTTTTTTTTCTCTCTATGTCTACCCTTCATCCTCCTCCTACATGCTTTTCTGTGTTGATATTTGAATTTATGTCAAATTACAAATTCTGCATCAGAGAAAATATATTAGAGAAAAATAATTGTCAAAATTGAAGCTGCCAGCACTTGTCCAAACCAGCCTGTGTATCTCTATATAAGCATTTTGTTAAAAAGTTATTGCTTATCATGTTTGTGGTCCAAAACATACATCTGAGAGTCCAAGATATTTTGCAAAGCATTATCTACAATTCAACTGGTAATTATTTAAATGAAGGTTTTATACAAAGGATACAGCTCTAAAGCTCTTCAAAGCAGCCCTTGGGAACATAAGCTACATTGCAGTTTTCCCCTCAATTTCACAAACTGGCATACGTTTAGTTTATAATAACTGCTTTAACTAATTTTAAATGAAGGAATTTGGATCCCAGTGATGCCGTGTAATGCTATTTTAATAAGAATGAGTGCAGTTAGGACATGGACCAGTGTGACTACATAATTCTGCATGGCAGACTCTGTGCAAAAATTTTCTCTCTTATTAATTTCACACTTTCTCATCTCATATTCCTGCCTTGGCCCTGTTTAATCTTATAGCAGTAGTGAAATGCTATCTGAACAACTGTGGTGATGATTAAATTAATTTAAAGCCATTTATGACCAAGCTATGATCTGCAGTGTCTCTTTCTTCTGCCTCCCTACCTTCTAACTCATGTGCTGCAGTGGGCTTTTTCCTTTTTCTGACCACTTACACCTCTTCTCACATCCTGTCCATCCGTTGTGATGCCCAACATACCAGTTCACTTATCCTGACATATAGCCCAATTTAAAGCCTTCCTGGGGCAGCTGGATTCTCTGTGGCTGACAGTTTTGACTGGATAGCTACACTCTGATGAATGAGTGGCAACATATAGGACACAAATCCTCTTCAGCAAATTCAGTGGCAGCTTGGTTCTCCTCTGTAAGCAAAATGTTTATCTACCTTTCATTTTCCTTCTCTACATCTCTTCATAATATAAATAACTTCACAGCCATAACAGATAACCTACAAAATCTAGTAATATTGGGGGGAAAAGTGGTAAAACACTATGAAAAAACAAAAAAATCCATTTAATAGCACACCTATGAAAGATGGGGAGTGTCTGTGATGCAGAGGAAGTGGATTAATGTTTTTACCTTATATCCATCAGGTCTGAATTTCCAAAATATGTTGAAGTCTATATATTCTGATCCCTAAACTCTTTTCCTTCTCTTAGGGCTTGCTTGTGGCTACCATATTCTGCTTCTTCAATGGTGAGGTAAGTACATGAAATGCAGAAAATGAGCAGAACTTGAAAAACAGTTATTCTGCTGTTCATTAATGCAGATGTGAAGCATGTCACACTACAAACTTCGAAACCACACGAAGTCGCTTTTACTCTCTGCACACAAGCAGTGGTGTGCAATTCCGACAGCTCTGTGCGGAGTGTGACGGGAATGTCTCTGAGCAGATGAATCAGGTGTGCTACCATTACAAAGCAGATGGCACCTAAGGAGGTACAGGCATGACACTCTCCCCCTACTACCTGCAAGCTTGAGATGGAGGTCTAAGTAAAGGAGAGAAATGCTTTATTCCCCTTCCTGCCCCAGAACAGCAGGAACAACCACAATACTCCATAAGAAGCAGAGGGGACATTCAGGGATCTGTTTGGAGAAGGCAGTGCTGAGCTCAGGCCAGAGCCATGGCAAATCCATCCCTGGTAGCACTGTCAGAGGTGGAAGAGTGCAGTTACTTGCACCCCTTTGAGGATTACCACTGGCCTTTTTACAGTCAATGTTTCTTGTCTAGTAATTGAGAAGTAAAAACCCTTGAGGCAGAGATCTCTCCCATTCTCTTACAGCTGGATCATATATATGTATATACACCTACAGCAGGTTTTAGATCCACTTCACTATTTTTATTTTTTTTACAAAAAATAGCAAGTTAAAATATGTCAAGAACCATTTAAATTCCTACAGCAAGCCGTTTTTCAGAGATGGTTGGCAGAAAAAAGCTTTTTCAACACATCAAGAGCATTCAACTGTAGCAGAATAAAACACCATATATCTTAGCAAAGCTGAGAAATCCATTAAAAAGTTCGTTTTCAATCCAGAGCAGATGAATTAGATACAGAACAAACTTTATGATGCTCACGATCACTATGTCAACCTGGAGAGATATCTGTGGTCCTGTTTATCCCTGTTCATCAGAAACCAGAAAATTCCATGTAATTATGTGACCACACTGATGTTTTGGTAGAGACGGAAAGCAAGTTATCTTATTGATAAGGTGTTACTAGTTCATTTGATAACATTCAGGACAGGAGAGAGTGTTAAATTCTGCCACCACTTGTCAACATCTCTGTACATTCACCTCTGGCTGGCTCCCTATGTAAATGTACAGAGAAACTCAAGAATAAAAAGATGAGAGGCCGCCCACCACTGTTCTGTCGCACGGCTCCTCAGGAGACATGAAAGAGAATGGCAAAATGTGAGCAGCTAATGCTATCAGAACCTAACATGAAATGAGAGCTGTAAAGATCATGCTACAGAAGTTCACAATTTCATGCATCCACCTAAAAAAAGCTGAGGACACGTACAACTCTTTTCCTAACACAATTCTGTCCCGGCTATCTGCAGGCTGCTATCACCTTTCTCCATCTGCCTCACTGTCGTCACACTGACACAGCTGAATATCCATGCCCTGGAAGCAAAGAAAAACTTCTGGTACTCCCTAGTATGGAGGACCTGCTGCAAAGAAAGTAGAGACCAGTCAGGCAGTTTTTGAAGCATCCTCTCCCCATAAGAACGACTGGATTGCTGTGTACAAGCAGTACTCCAGTGTCTCCTCACTGGCGTCCAAGCAATGTGTTACCTCAAAATCCTGGTCTTGAACATTGCCTTCTTCATTCTCCCCAGTGTTGCCTTCCATTGTTTTCAGATTAGATTTTGCAAAACAAATTCCCTTAATGTTTTATAGCTTTAGTGCAAAAGGTTAATTCTCCAGCTCTAGTGAGAACACCTGGATTTGTGTCTAGATTAAAGGTTGTAGCAATGTTAAAAATTAGGAAAGGCTGCAATAAATGCACTGAAAACATAAGTATCTTAAGGGCTGTTAGTTTCTTAATTTCATCAACTAGCCCTAATTCCAAAGTACTTTTTGCTTTGTACTTTGCTACAATGTCAGAATGCACAGTGCTACAGTGTCAGAAGAGCATATCCACCTTTACAACTCCAGGAAAACAAGTCTCAAGTTATGCACTAATGAATATATCTGAAGCATCTACTTGCCAATATGCATGATTGATGACTTCTTGGTGGAGCAGCTGATCAGAAACATGGATCAAGGTGAGGCACTAAGAAAAAATGACTGTGAGGGTGCAGGTTTCTCGGACAGGTTGAGAGTGATTTTGTTGGTGCTTGGGTACTTTTCACCATTACACCCATTTTCAAAATTATTGCATCTCTTCAGAGTTACAGACTGTCAGTGGCAAGAGTGCTGAAAAAACTCATTATTTTCTTCTAGGAAATTTTATTTAGGGAAGCTTTTTTTAGAACTTCCCTTTAAGGTGAGCAGTATCAGTGATGACACCTCTCTAATATAGAATCAAGACAGTTTGGTGCTACTTGCAATAGCACATTACATTACCCATAAACATCCAGCAAAGTTTATGCACTAGAATAGCTGGGCTGGGCTGGGCTGGGCCAGGAGAGGATGAAAGGATTATGATCCCTTCTTCCCCTTTATTTCTGCAGTTACACAACCTGTAGATATCTAAGGCACAAAACCTATAGAAGAGCAAAAACAGACTAATGCTATACTGGTATTGGGGCCTTCCAAAGGGAGCACTAATCTGAGTTTGACCAAGAAAATTGAGCTAACTTCCCCCAGTCCTGGTGCGTGCAGAGGAACATAGACGAAAGACACAGTCTGGTCTTCAGTTGTGAGATAAGATTGTTTCCAAGCTGCTGCATACACCTGCTGCAATAGAGGCCGAAATTACTTCTCACGAGAAAATTCAGTGTGGAGCAAGGAGATTAATTTTAGTACTGCAGAATCTTGGCTAATCTAGGATTTACTTTTTCCTACTGAAATATTCAACTTCAAGACTGAAATACATGAATCTTAGCCAGGGCAAACAATGCTAAACTCAGGAGCACTTGACTGTGTTTTATAGTGCATTCATCACTACGGCCTCACTAACCTCACTTTAGTACCATAAGCCCATATATAGAAAGAAATATAAAAATAGTAAGAAGAAGCTGTACCAATGTCTGCATTCATGTGGAAGAACACATGAACAATGGGGTGTTTTTTTACTTTCAAAATGACAAATCTTCTTGTACATATTCATACAAAATCTTGGTGTCCAGCAGCGATGTAGTTTCTCTGTCCAACAGCAACAGTGTTGTACAGATGATACAAGGTCTCTGCAATAATCTGCTCACCAGACCACATTTTCAAGCCTAGGATTGCTTCTAGACTGCAAGGCTGGACAACAGAATGGAAAGTCTATTTGGGGAAAAAACAGCCATGTATCTTATGTGCCAATGAGGCTTGAATGGCTAACAGAGAACAGAAAAACCTTTAAAGTCTTGAAGAGCAGAGTAAATAAACTTGGGTTCTTCATTGCTTCAGTCTTTGCTTTTTTTACCTGCCATCACAGTGGAAAGCATGGCAGGCATCGCCCTGCACCTCCTGGTCCCCAGGCACCTCCTCAGTCATTAATATATCGTGGCTGTGCATGTGAGTTTCAGTAATGCTGCTTACATATTTAAAATCCATGCCTAAATGGTTTTAGTTGGCACTGAATTATGATCATCTGAGATTCTTGGAATCATGGAAGAAAACTAGATGAGCAAGTTTTTCTCAAATGCAGCAACTTGTACAATCCATTATCCATTTGCAGCCAGATCCTTGTACAGACAAGCAGTTCAGCAGAGAAAAACAAAGATGCTTTGACCTTGTGCTCTGTGGAGCCTTTTAGACCTGTATAATGGCACTTCTAATCATGGGCTGAACTGGAAGGGATGTGTCTGTTGTCTACCCACCATACATACAACGTAAGTGTCACTCCCTCTGAGGAAGAAAACTATAAGCTCCTCATGACAGGCTCTGTAAGACTCAGGGACATTGCTCCTCCCTCTCCAGTTAACCATCTATCATCTCCAGATTTATGGTTGCCCTGGTGGACTGTCAGACTCCAGTTCAGCTGAGAGCAGCTGGGGAGCTTGTCAGGAGCTCCTCACCTGCACAGCAGCTCTTCTCCCCATGCCAGAGGGATCAAAGCCTTGGGGTCTGTGTGGGGGGCAGGGGAAGGAGAGAGCTAGGAGAGGAACAGAAGGACTCTAAGAGCAGGCTCTTACTGCCTTCACTAAAGATGCTGACATGAATTCGGATGGATGACATGCTGTGAAATGCAAACATGGTCACCTTGGGGTGGAGGTGAAGGCCAGAGGTGCGCAGTGGCTGGGGACCATGGTGTGGTGGGGGAGAGGTGGCTGTGGGCAGGCAGAGCTGCTGTGCACAGTCCAGGTTTCTGCGTTGTCCTCATTGTGTCTCCCCTAGATGCCGCCGCGCCAGTGAGATATGGGGAAAGTCACTGTCCTAGTACTTTTGAAGATTTCTTCTTCCAATCCCTCCCCATAGCTTCCGGGGTGACTCACCTACAATATTCATACTGTAACATCAAAAGGCAATTTTAAAGTGACTAAAATCTTTTCAAACTGGTGTAATATTTCTGTATCAAGTGCTGCCACTGCATTAGTCTTTGACCTAGTAACTCTTTCTCACTAAAAACTTGGGATAGTGTGATAAAACACCCCCACATGCAGCAATTTCACTTTAATTCTCAATATGGACATAGTAAACCTTGCTCGCAGCCCAAGTGCTTAAAGTTCCATTGTGACTGTATGCCTTTCCTGAGCTCAATATCTAATTAGCCTGTGCACAGGCATTTGTTTTCTTTTCTTCATGTGTTAGGACAAGGTGAGTAGCAATACATTCTGCAAATGACAAACAGTGCCCACATCAGCAGGAGCACAGAAACTTGTGGACTCCTGTCATCACAGTGCCTCACCTGCACCTGCCTTCCTCTGGAGGAAAGGGTCATTTACACCAGATTATTGTGTCAAACTGCTCCTATTCCAACTTTGTGTTGTTCAGAATCATTGATCCAAACAAAAAGAGCCGGGATTTGCCCACTTCCTGCTCATGTCACAGTGCTATCAAGAGCCACCACACATGGAAATGCAGCTGGAGAAGTGCTTCTTATTCCCTGGCAGGACTCAATAGTTTAAATCATTTCCTAGTGCCATGTATAACGTCACTGTTAATGTAAATGTTGAATAAAATGTCTTATTCCTAGCAGATGAATGTTCAAAGGTTGAAATTCTCTGCCATTCAGAGGTCTATGACCAATGTTACATTTTGTGAGCACAGAATCTGTTTTTAAATTACCAGAACAAAATCCCTGTTTAGATATCCTAATCCTCTAACTCTTTCTACAACATTAGTCCTGGCAAGCTCTTGAAGTGTATTTACACTTTGCCATTCATGGCAAAGGCTCATTACTCAAGGCTGAGCTTCTTCAGACATCAAAATGCATCAGGCATTTCAGGGGCAAGAATCCAGCTGCAGCCTCAGGTGGGTTTTAGTCCCCATTCTCCTTTCCTCTTCCACCATAACATCATGCAGTGCTCCTGTGCAGCAATCTCTTCCACATTTAGAGAATGAGCTAACCTATAGGCAACTGCCACAAGGTAGGCAGGGAGGAAGTTTGGGCTGAGAGCTGAACAACTGCTTCTGGAACAGACAGGAGGAGAAAGGCTGACTGAACCTGATGGAATTAGACCTGGATCCTTTCCTTTCCTTTCCCTTTCCTTTCCCTTTCCTTTCCCTTTCCCTTTCCCTTTCCTTTCCTTTCCTTTCCTTTCCTTTCCTTTCCTTTCCTTTCCTTTCCTTTCCTTTCCTTTCCTTTCCTTTCCTT
>VZTI01005074.1:1659894-1790707 GCA_013397865.1 Struthidea cinerea
TTCCCTTTCCCTTTCCCTTTCCCTTTCCCTTTCCCTTTCCCTTTCCCTTTCCCTTTCCTTTCCTTTCCTTTCCTTTCCTTTCCTTTCCTTTCCTTTCCTTTCCTTTCCTTTCCCAAGGGTTTACATTGTGCCTCACCCTAACCGCGTGTCTCTCTAACAGGTACAAGGAGCTCTGAAGAGGCAATGGACACAGTACAAGACACAGTGGGGCCAAAGGCGCCGAGACCACTGTTCCACTCGATCTACCTCCTACACTGCCACATCAATCACAGAGGTCCCTGTTTACCTGTACCCTCATGACGCCAACAGCGAACAGTTAAATGGAAGATACGCAGAGGACTCTGAACTCGTTGCATTAAAATCTGGAGAGACATCTGCCTAGCTCAGCACCAGCCATTGCAAGCACATCGTTTCATGTTCTGCTTGTGAAAAAATTGGGGAGAGGAGTGGGAGTATGGAAATCCGAGATGCTGTGTCAGAGTGCAGGCCCAGGTGGAAGGACACATCCTATTTGAACCACATCAACCTCTGACAGCAACGATGTAGAGGGAGTGTGATGCAGACCTGGAGTAGCATTTCTTCCTGTGCACTGCAACAGGGAGTGAACACAGACCTGCTCACCAGGCTGTGTAATCTCCACATCTCCTGATACCAGCTGTGTGAAGTGACCATCTGACATCTGTAACAACCCCAGGTAGCCAATAGCAAATAGGAAAGAAAGAACCAGTATGTGGCAATTGGAGACTTTTGGCACTTTTTGCTTTTGGTACTTTTCCTTAACACTAGATTTTAAACCATCAACTTTCACAAAGTGTAACTGACCTGGAGTCCTTTATTTTTCCCTTTTAATGAGCTTGATGACTGCTTAAAAGATTTCGCACACTGCAAGACAGATCAAACATATGAACAGCAGAAAGTCATTCCAAAGTATTGAAATCTTGATGCTACCCAAAGAATTCTACAAAATATTACCATCCCCAAAGGATACACCAAAATATTATCATCCCATTAGCAGGTCCATAAAGCAGATTAAGGTGAAGTAGTCATTGCATACCAAGATCTCAAATACCCTCAGAGAAACAGATCAATTCTTCGGGCTTAATGACACAAGTCCTGAAGGCATCTCAAAATAGATTTCATTTAACAATACTGGTAGTTCAAGAATATTTATTTAATAGGAAAAATTGTCACCCTACTACTCTGCCCAGAAACTGATCATTAAGACACAATTCTCTCACTCTGAATAAACTGCGATATTTGTTTGTAAACCATGGTTTTATTTAATAGACATTCTGAGATGACTGCTAGGTGAATGCTTGTCTCTGTTACAAAATTGTGGCAGTAAATGTTTCCATTAAAGAAATCAGAAACTAATGTCTTAGCACAGGGAGCACATACTTTTAGAATCTGGTTGCTCTCCTGAGTTCCCAATCATTAGATATTCCGCCAAAAACCTTTATAATTTATTTCAGTTTATACTGAAATTAGCAGACAAATCCCTGTTAATTTGGATAAGCAACAAACAACTTTCTTCAGTGTTCAGGAATGAGTTATGCAATACAGTTCAGTGTAGACTTCAAAAGCACGAGGCATTTCCTCCACAGTGATTTGAAACCATTTTTAAATATTGTGTCCAGACAGGCTGATTTTCCTTCCCTGACATAACCAGATCCTAAGCTTTACTCTCAATTTTTAGATTTTAAATGGAGATATAATGTACATGTCTACCTACATTAGTCACCATCTCACTGGAAAAGTCCCTTCCAGGAATGAGTTCATGAGGAATAGCTGTAAACCCAGCACTAAGAGAAGGGATCAGATTCCCACTATCCATGCATGAGTCAATGCCTTGCAGGGAAGGGAGCTGCTCTGTGTTCACCACCAGCACACACACCAGCTGTGCACCACACCATGTTGCCCCCAGGGCGAGGAGGGAGCTGCCGGCTCTTCCACCATGGAACAAAAGAGGAGCTGGGGAACAAGAAGGAATTGTCTGCTGGTGGTGCAGATCATCACATGGTCAATCCAGTGGAACAGTTACAAGAAAATATCATCATGTGTGTTTGTTCAAGCCACATATCTATTTTTCAGACTTCAAGGAATACAAAGACAGCTATTTTTTCAAACAACAGTATTTCTCATATTGCTATTTCCACTTTCACCAGTGAACAATAGGAAACGGAGGAGTCAGTTGTTAAAGACAATAAAGTGGCTCTGCTATGAGTCTGTATTATTCTGAATAGCTTTGGGGCACACTGCACTTCCCAGGAGTGCTGCAGAAGGCATTCCTGGTTTCTAAAGACACAGACAAGCTGATCGTAAAAGAAGTGTGCATAATATAGAGAGTTTAATAGTGAACATGTTGGTTTTAATAATGTACATGTTTATAACATGTAAGTGCAAGTTGTTTCACAGTCAGTTACGTTCATGTGGATGTACAGAATGGAAATGCTTTGCCGTTATATTGATTGTTTTCTTTCTTCGCTAATGATATTTTCTAGCTCTGTTTAGTAGAGTGCTCTGAAAAGTCAAATTCAGGATCTGAGGTTTAGGATATTGTTTGCAGCTTGTGTGTTTGTGTCAGTCTTTATGGAAGCTTTGGTTTCAGTCAAGGGATGATGATCTGCAGCCACAGAAAATTTGGTCTAACATACATACTGAGTTTAGGGCTGTCATCACACTTGGGTTTTGTAGGAAAGGCTGACTGAGTAATTTCTAATCAAAATAATTTCCCATGGGAAATGCTATTTTTCTTCATCTCAAGATGGTTTGAAATGTCATCATTGCACACATAAGGTACATTTCATTCTCTGTTTCATAAATAGCACCATACACTAGTGACAGCAATATTGGGAATGCTGATACAACCTCAATAATTTTAATTATGAAAGTAGGGTGGTTTGACTCTAACAGATTTCACAAGAACAGCAGAAACACATAATTAATGTATCAGTGTATCAAAAAGTAGGGAGGGAGCTGACACTTGAACCAGTGGATTCAAGGTGTATTTTAAGAGGAAACCAACATTATATTTATCAATTCTGCAGTATGTTTCCTTTCAAACACCACACCCAACACATGAAAACCCAGTTTAGTGAGCATTTGCTCCGGCAGAAGGCTTTGTGTGGTTGCTCTGAGCAACCAAATCTATCAGGAAGATAGATTTAAATGGATGCTGGTTGTTATTCTTTACAAGGTACAGAAACACAGCACAAATTAAAAAAACTTTTGTGGCATGAGATGTTGAAAGTAAGACTTGATTTTTATTTTATTTACTTAATAAATATATTTTATCTGAAATAAAACAGCAACAAAAGCAGAACAGACAATGTTCTCTGTATTAAAATTCTAAGCAGTTATGCTACCTTAATTAAAACACCACAGAGTGCTCATGAGGCAAAATAACTCTGCTTTGCAATAAGAACAACCCTGCAAATGTGGTGAATTTCTGTTCTCTTCTCCCATCCTTTGCCAGCCTCAATAAACAAAGTATGAGCAGACTTCCAAAGATGGAAATCTGAAACACTAAAAATGTGAAGGTACCTACATTTCCACTGCTTGGAATTTTAAAAGTTTGGTGTGTCTTTGTGAAGCTAAATACTGCTCAAAAATATGAGGATTTGTACCCTAAAAGTAATTTGCATTGAAACAGTAGTTGATCCCAAGCCCGTGAGATTCTGCAGTGTGAACATGCCCTCTCTGCCCCCTACAGAACTTCTCATGTACTTCCAGATGGATTCCAAATCTGTATTTAAGAACCCCTTTATTGAGCATTCAGAGCATAATTGAGAAAATAAATTAATTCTCAGCATTGCAGATACAGATCAGTGTGCTGCCCTCATCCTAATATAGGACAGCTGTTTTAACCAGTGAAATCAAGCACTGAGAAGGCTCCTGTTGCTGAGCATGTCGTAGTGCTGCAGGAAAAGGAAGCATTGAGGTAAAATGACTAACCAGGGTGTGCTATTGTGAGTCTCGGGAAACACAAATTGGCTCAGTCAGCACTGCAGATGATTTAGGCCTGGCCCACCTGCCTTGGCATAGGGACCATTTAGATGACCTGCTGAATTCCCATCAAAACTTATTTTCTGTGATTTCATAGCAGCAAAGATGGGCACTGTGCTCTGCTGGGGCAGGAAGGTACTTATATGCCATTTAAGATTTTCTTCATAATCCAACATCAGGACCTCACAAGCCTATCTTCAAAAGAAACAATTATCTTCAGTCAATTTTTAAAGGACATCAGCACTGATTTTAAGAATCTGGTCCTTTTCCTCTCACTGCAAGCAAAAGCAGCTTTGAAAAGTGACCACACTACAGGAAGTTACTTTGTGCAATGTGCAATGCGTGCTGATGTGTGACTACATGCAATCCCCTCATTCCCAAGTGCTGGTGATGTCAGTTTGCATAATATGGCCAAATAGATACAGCTCCTTCCCTCATGCTTTGCATTTTTCTCCCCCTCACTATCACCACCCTAAGAAGTGTATATTTCCCAATCTGTGCATTCTACACATTTTAAGGAGAAACATTTTTTCTTTACAGCTTGCAACTTATGTTGACTTGCTCTTGGCCCAAGATGTACTCACTGAAATCAGACTGGAAAATTGCATTTTGATCCAAACCAGATTATAGAATTCAGGTGCTTGGCCCACACTCTTTTTTTAAAACTACCCACTGGAATTATGGAAATGGTACGTGCAGATTTAAAGCTAAGTTAAGAATAAAATTCTGAGCACACAAATCAAGTATCTTTAGAAGCAGAGTAACATTACCTTTCTACTTTTGACAGAATACAATCCTGTTATGTAAAAAAAAAAAATTAAAACCAAAAATATAGAAAAAATCTAAAAAGTTCTTGAGAATTTGAAAGTTATACAAAAGGCACCAAAAACCAACCATCTGGAAAGCCTAGATGGCATAAATACGTATGAATATATGTACAGTGAATTATTGTGAGAGCTGTGTTCAGGTAGAAAGTGACCCATCATCCCAAAATGCACAAAATCTAAGTCATGAATGGGAGAGACTGTGGGGCAGAGAAGATTTGTAGCCTCCATTAAGTTCCTTAATGCTTTCTGGGGTCTCCATATGGAACACAGACAACCAAGGTCATCCATCATCCCACTCCCATACCAGATGTGTTCATGATGGCAATGACTGGGACCAGAGACACTGGCTACGCTGCATTTCTCAGGTTCATAAACCAACACTGAGCTAATGAAAGGGACCAACTGGGAGGTAAGCAGGAGCAATCTCTTCCCCAGTTGCATGGTAATGCTGGGTTATCTCGCTAGCATAAAACACACTGCTGTGGAGAAGACTGACCTTTGACCAGGCAGCTCCTTGGTGTGGAAAATCTTTTAATTTCACTTTACCCTTGGCAACACAGCTGTAATTCTCACTGACTTCAGCAGAGTGGCTAAAGGCAGGACTTCTCCCTCTCCGATTTTAGAGGTTATCTAAATATCAAGCAAACACTGAAAATGCTTGGTGTAATACCGTATCACCTGCGTATCTGAAATCAAAATCCCAGTTCATCTGGATTATGCTACATAGAGACGCCTTAAGGTAACAAGATACTGTTTTCATATCTGCCTGGGTTTTTTTAGTCAAATGTTTGATCGCTATTAGCACCATGTTTATTTGTGTTACATGTATTTGACAAACTTCACAGATTACTTAGCCACTAACATATATTTTACTTGTCATATTTATAAGTACAGTTGCTTATATTAAAGTCTTAGCATATAACGGTTCCAGAAGATCAAAACAAAAAGAATGCAAAAGGCCCTCCAAGTCCATGTTGACCATATAGAGAAGCCTGAGAGGTAGGAACCCCTTGTGTCCGACTCTCCTCACTTGTCTCCTAGTTATTTCTTTGGTTTTGAGCAAAGAAGGCCAACATGCCTCGGTCCAGATGGCAGCACAAGGCTGATCAGCACTATGTTGTATGAATAGGTGTTTCTGGGAGGTACACAAGAGGTACAGCTTTTCCCACTCATCATTGCAAGGAGAGGAACTTCTCCCAGTGTGTGTGCACATGCATGCAAGATACCTCTAGGTATATGTACCATCACAATTAACATCCCTGCTAAGAAGGGGTGGGAGAGGGTACTGCAGAATTTAAACAGTCTGTGAAACAAGATTCGTGAAGAAAGGCTGTATCCCAGGTTCAGCATTGCCAGTATAGGCTTCCACAGGGAAGGAAGTCACATAACATAACTGCCTTTAAGGAGTGTGACTCTACAAATTGTCTGAGCCCATATTCTGCTTGCTGCAGGCTGTGTAGGCAAGTTTAACAAGTTCAGGCCCACAGCAAATGAAGAGGAGATAGCTTAAGAAAATGTTCTTCTTATTATATTATCCTTCAGGCTTTAATTCTTTTATTATCTTTTGGCATATAGCAAATATTTAATTCCCAAGGACCCAGCCACTGTGCTCACGGTTGCCTCTCCAGCAGCAGAAGGGAGGTGCCCCTCTGGGGAGGCTGCAGCTTTGAACTGGCAGCAATTAAGAGTCTTCATAAGAATTATCGTGAAAGTGTATCCAACACAAAGTAGCCTTCAATTTTGAAAGAAGAGACTGCAGAGATTTTTCATTTTAATCCTCTGCTGTCAAAATTTCTTCCCTATGGGAGATTCCTTGGGAAGACAGAGTTAGAAAGGATGTGGAAGGACAACAGGTCACTCCAGATGTACCATCACCTACACAGGTACTGCCACATACACAATGAATAGTTTGTCATGATTTGTCAAGTTTTGTTAAATGCAAAAAAAAAACCCCAAAAAGTAGATCATGTTTCTCCTTTGTAGCTATAGCCCATGTATAAGTAATTTGGTATCAATTTTTCTTACACATCAGGATAGCATAAACAAAGATCTTTGTTTTTCAGACATTTGTTTTGCGTGACACAAGCACTTAGACTCTTCAGTGCAGGATGGTGCATCAGTTACCAACAATGCACTTCAGCAAAAGAAATGAATGCAATCAGGACAAAGAAACTAAATAAATATATTTGATAATCAGCATATATAGTCATTGTAAATTAGCAATGTACCGCCAGTAATCAAAACACACACAATAAAATCTGGGTATAATTTAAACAATTCCATGAGTACATAAGAAGTTTTCACTTTTTTGTAATTTGTGTCTAGATAAAATATTACTGTATGCTCGTGGCAGGAAAGATTTATGCAATTAAATTTTATCGGATGATGTTTGAAATGCATGGTTCACAGAACTGAAAAGGCTTGCAAATGTAGTAAAACTGCCCATGTTGGCAGATCTGAGGCACATTCATGAGTCACAAATTCATTGTTCATGATTGCTATGAATGAAAAGACAGTTATAATTGAATTATCCCTTTCTTTAATACAAGCCAAGAAATCATCTGCTTTAGTATTTGCTACATGTGTTTTTATGGCATAAAAAATACCCTGATGATTATCTACACCAGTAGATGTATATTTTTGATTGTAAACCAATTGTTCTCTTGCCTTGTGTGCTGTACATAAGCTGCACTTTGCTGTAAGTAATCCACCACACGTAGAAAACCTTCTTACAAAGAAACCCTGACCAAAGATGTGAGTGAAATTTCAACCTTACTGAAAACAAAAGTATCAGCTAAATTAGTTCTGTGGTAACAAGGATCCATCCTTTACAGTTTCTATTTTCCCAGTGTTAATGGCTATGGATGGATCTGGGAAAGGGGTGCTTGGTACTGCCTCTGTAACACCCACGTCACCCACAGGGACTGCAAATAGGTGGGGGCTCTGCTGTTGTCTTTTCAGGTCATTCCCCCCAAAGAGCTGTGGAGGTTGATCAGAGAGCAAGGCTGGAGGGAACAATGCAGAAGTTAAGCCTTGCTCTGGCATTTCCTTTCACAGTAGATACAGGAAGATGTAGCTCTGGAAAGGATTTTCAGATACTCTGGAAAGCTTGGTCTGCTCCAGCCCTTGGGTCAGGCAGTGCCTGGTGGGATCCATGTGGAGCTGAGCGCCAGTCAATCACCCTTCCTTAGTTTATTTCACATGTTGCACAGCAGCGGTTTAGATGAAACTTCTTTGGTGTAGAGCTGAATGTTTGGGAAATTTTGGCTTTGTGAGAGGCTTCTATTTTTGCAATTAAAGTCAGATTCATTTTAAAACTGTTGGGACGTCTTCCTCTCTTAAGATGTTCTGATATAAATTAATACCAAACCATTGGTTTTTAAACAGTTGAAAAACACTCCCTCCATCAAAAGCTTTCTTAAAATATCTGACAGCTATGAGCTAGGAGAATAACAGCATTAAAGGTCACAGAAATACCTACTAAAATCAAGCAAAAATCTGTAGTTAAGGCACTGGACTTCATGGACTCGGCAGACTTACATTTGGGTCATGTCCCTGCCACAGACTCACTGTGTGGTCCTGAGAAAATGACTTTGAACCAAGTGCCAGACTCAGTGAATCCACTGAAACTTCCACTGACAGATTTAGGTGCCTACACTCAAAACTGAGACTTTTCCTCCAAGCATGTTTTTGGTGAAAATTCCCAGCCTGTCAGATAATTTTATCGTAGATGCATCTAAACTGTCTCTAAGTCCTAACCAATGTTCCCATAAAGGTCAGTGGGAAGAAGATGTTCCTTCATAGCTGCAAACAACATATTTGTTTGCAAATATGACTGACCTGGGTTTCTGCTTTCTGATGGGATTTTTGTACCAAAATCTCCTCCTTTGATGTAGTGCTCACTTATGAGCACTAATTAGTTTCTTCCCTCTGGTTAGTGAATTTTCTGAAATATTTAAAACATTTTAAAGAGTTAGAAGGAAATATGTCCAACAATTTCTTCTGAAAGAGCCCTGTCTTAGAGAACCCTCTAGTATGCCCTGATGTAGAGACCACAAGCATACATATATTTATACATTCACATATAATGCAAAATACCTACATAGACTCTACACCCATAATTCCAGTCATCTGACTGAGGTTTAAGTGATGCAATTTCAAGTGTTGCTGGGCAGAGAGGTGATTCAGCTCCTATACCTGATGCAAAGCTCCAGCAACTCATTTGCTGAAAGGTGGCTAATGGGCTGAGGCATAGCTGATATATTGCACAGATGTAGCCTGGCTATATTGCACATATTTTTAAATGTCCATGTAGTTGTGAGAGCTGAGCCCTTCTCCACGAATAAGGTCCATCTCCATATAAATGCTAAAAAAGAAAAATTAAAAGAACATATCAAATGCATATAACACATGCAGTATTATCTGCAGGCTTGGCTAGCAAGAGGTTCATTTTCTCCATTTCTGCTGTAAAATTGCCTCTTTCTGGTCAACAAGGCAATTTCTTCTGTGCCTACCACAAATTTACCAAGAAAGTTAAAATCTCCTTTGTGTCAGGATGGCCTGATGAACACACCTCTGTTTGTACAGGGGCAAAATGGACACAGGCAAGGCATTCCTGCCCTGTGTGTGAATGTCAGCAGCCCTCAGAAAAACAAAACCCAAAAGGCCTTTCCAAGGTTGGTTCACTAATATCAAAAATATCAGCTCTTCAGCACAATTTAATTTGGGCAGAGGTGTTTGTCAATCTTCCAGGAGATAGCTCCTTCTGAAGCAATGTTTCACATTAGATGAAGCACCACCAATTAGCAATGTAGCCAAATAACATTAGGCAATTCTACCTGCATGGGGCACTGTGGTGTTCAAATGTACCCTAAGAATATTGTCATTCAGCCAAGGCACAAAATCTTTCAGTGGCCTTTCCCAAATATAGTTGCATTTGTTATTTCGCTCAGTGCATTAAGAAGCACTCAGGAGAGTCTGGACCATCGCTACCCATCAGATTCATTGGGCTGGCGAATGTATTTCATAGATACATGGTTTTTTGGCATCAAGTGTGTATCTATTGAATGGAACCTTCTGTACCTAAACAAAATCTGCAAGGAAATAGGGGGAATACCTTTTTACTTTCATATTCCTTGGACAAATTACAAGACTAAAGGACTTCCATTTGCAGTTACACATTATCTGTCTTAGAAATAGAAGTCTTCCTCATCTGGGGCATAATGGTCCAAGAGAGACCTGAGTGTCTGTCTCGGGAGGTGTTTAAGGACATTAGACAAACAAACTCAGGTCTCATAGACAAGTACCAAATTGTTGTCTCCGATAATACTGTGACAAAAACTAATTGCTTGTTAACAATATTCCATTTTCAGCGTGGGAACTCTCCTCCAACTCTTCAGACACTTACTTTACTTCTGGAGGGGTGCTTATTTCTCCTGGTAGCAAAGCACTCACTGCCCATCAAAACAGGTTTTATCCCTACGGATATTTTTCCATAATGTTGCTTGTAGTTCTGAGCTGAAAAGCAGAATAATGGTGTGTGACTATGCAGTTTAAAAGCAACAGCCAAAAATGACTGCTCCATTTACAAATCAAAAACCACTCTGCTTCACACAGAATTTCTCTGCTGTTTTCAGATATTGCTCTGAGATTCTTCTCTCTGTGGCTCTTGAGTGTGAATGGATTTCGTAATGACAAAACCCTCCACCAAACATTTTTGCTCATATAAATTTCAAGAACATAGGTAAGGAATGGTTTGTGTTCGGACTGTGTGACACTGATATTTAGAATGGACATGAAGTCTTTCAGCAACAGAGAAAGCCTAGATATTCAAAGGTGTTTTAGTACCATGGATTTCTAAAATTCTTTTAAGGATGGTCTCAATCTTAGAAAATTTTCCCTCTGCCCCTGGCAGGTCAAATATCTGTACTCTTAGTTGTTCTGTTAAGTATCACAAAATTTCACAATGCCACGTGGCACAGCTTGAAAAGGTTATCAACATTATGTCAGAGTAATAATCTCCAAACCAAGACTCTTGTCATTAATGGTGTAGGAGCAAGGCAGTGAATACTTCTGCAAGTCTAAATTTAACCCCCCAAATAATCTGTCTAGGCAAGATCTATTCATAATAGATCCATACCTCTGTTGTGACTGCAGCCATTGCCCACTGCCTCCAAATAGCCACCTTATTTCTCCTAAAAGCCTAAACTATTCCTTTTCATGAAAGCCTTGAAAAATTCCCACTGCTTCATGCTGGAAAGCCTCCATCCTTTTGCCATTCTCTGGCTAATTTAACATGAAATGAATGGGACATTCTATCTCTGATGAAAAGTGTGGTTTTGTCCTTTGCTGGCAAGACCCCCAGCAGTAAATATTTGGTTAATGTCCATCAGCTTTCTTTAGGTTTGGAGTCCGTCTCCACCGTTTTTGTTTTGTGAGAGATCCAGAATAGACATGGACTAAGAGAAATTTTCCTGCACTTCTCTGTTTTCTCAAAACCAAGTTGTGCTGGACGTAGCACCTTGGAAAATATATCTGAAATCAACAGAGTTTTGCTATTATTGTTGCACTTGAAAAAACACAGCTCATTGGATTCCTTAGGAAATATACCTGATTAAAGCCAAGTTTCGGTGTGGTCAAATTAGAAGCAGCTGAAATATTAAACCTAAACTTCCAAGATGGAAACTACAATAAGCAAAATGCAATGCTGCAGCTGATACTAAGAAGAAACTGGGATTAAAGAGGAGCCACAATGGACTGTGGTGGTAGAATATATGTATTCTAGCTGCATTTTTGCACAGAATTCAAAATGCAAAATTCATACCAGAATCACACTTCAGACGGTTTTCTTATAGAATAATTTTTCGTTCCTTCATCTCTATCTTTCAGAAAACTATCATTCTTGTTCTAATTCTCTGCTACAACTGACTCTCTCAAAATGTGGTTTGAAAGTGCCGGGATTTCTGGAGGCCTTGTACATGAGTAGGGTCACCTCACTTCTCGGATTTCTTGCTGACAGCATGTTCGTATTGCCTTCATTTTTCTTCTGACATTGAAAGAAGGTGTTGATAGTGGAGGAAATGTGTCTTCCTGTTGGCTTGGTTCTGGTTTCAGGTTCTCACTGCCCTAAGGAAGGATTGGGTTGGGATTGTTGTTATTTCTTTGCTGGTGATGGTTCTGGTCTCACACAGCTGTAGGGCAAAATGTGAAAGGCAAAAAGTTTCCCTCACAGCCCCAGACAACACAGATTAGAGTGACTAGGCCAAAAAAAAAAAAAAAAAAAAAAAAGAAAAAAAAAAAAAAAACAGCTGGGGATGTGTATTAAATTCCTGCAAGCTACAAGTTTTCTCCAGAGATGGTATAAGCCCCTTTAATTACAGAACCACAAAACAAGAAAGAAACGATTGCAAAAAACTTTTCTAGCTTTTCTAGCTCTAAAATGTGTGCTGTGGGGCAGCATATTGTGTGTTATGATGTTACTTCCTTTCTTAGTCTTGGAAGGGTTTCATAAAAAGAGCATCAGAGCCCAAGCAGAAGTCATAAGTAATCTCCCTAAAGCTGAGAAAAACTCACTGAGCCAGATACAGAGGGATGTGGAAGGTTATAATTTTTCTGACAATCAAACTGTGACTGAACATATAGGAGGTAGCATGTTTGAATTAATCTGCCTTTGAAAACACATGGGCTCCAAATGGAGCCTGTTTCCTATATATAAAAAAAGCCAGGCTAGGAAGCTTTCAGATCCCACTAGCATTACTGCTGTCTAGAGACAATTTGGCTTGCATGAAAACAGTGTTGACAAAGCTTGTGTTGCTCTGTTTTTCTTTTGTTTGAGTTAGAAACGTCTCTGAAGAATCCAGAAAACACTTCTGTGCTATTAATTTTCTCTCTGTTTTTGTTTCTTCCTTGTTTCTCGAGTTCTTTTACTCAGAGTTTGAATTAAAATGCAGGAGACAGGGAGTTTATCTTCGGTCTTAGATGTTTATTATATCTTATCAGTAACACAGCTGCACTGAGTGTGCCCTCTAAGTCAACAAGGTGAAAATGGCCCCGAGCTTCAACTTCCAAGGTCTTTTAAGGTCCAAATCACCCAATTACGGAATTCCAAGTAATTTATTTTTACTTATAATCCAACAACTAACTATTCATATCCCACACTGTGGGTTTTTTGAACCAATACCAGAAAAAACAGATTTGTGAAGAAGAAGGAAGAAAGAAAAAGTAAAAACCCACTCCCAAAATCCTCCATCTTGTTACATATATCCCATAAACCTAATTTTCTACATTTCTACATATATCACCCAGTGACATAACTGATTACACAGCAACAACCTCAGTGTTATCACACAATTTGGGAAGTCTTTCCCAAGGCTTCAGGTTAAATGTAGTGTGCTTCTGAGGATCACTGTCTATCAGCACTGAAAGGCTGAAACTCTCAGAACTCAGGGCTCCAACACTGTGCATCCAAATTTTCTAGCAGAGTTATTAATGTTTGCTCTCAACTTAACTGCTTTGGTTTTGGTCCTTATACTGATGGCCAGTAGGAACAGAAAATTACGAAATTTGCTGTACTCCTCCCAAACATAAGGCTCAAGAGCAGGAGTAATGCAAGTGAAAAAAAATAAAGGATACGTTTTGTTACAAACATATGTATATTTACTTGTAAATGTGTGTGCCTCTTAACGCTTGAACAAATTTCACTGAGGCCCCATGTAAACTGTTCTCTACATGCACCCCAATGATAATAGATGTCAGGAACCTGCTGTGTTTGGAGCAGGCAAAGAAACCAGGACACAATTAGGCTGCTACGCAGGCAATTATCCTCAGAATGAACAAACAGGTTTGGGTTGACTAAAATGGTATTTCAATGTAATTAAGATTTTTTTTGACAATAGCTGTTTTAGGAGAGGTTTGTTTGTTTCGTTTTGTTGGTTTTGTTTGGGGCTGTTCTTACTTGTTCTGCCACTGATGCGGAAGGAGGAGAGCCTTACTCGCAGCCACTGCCACCCAGCATGCAGCTTGGTGTTTTTCCACCTGGCATGATTTGTTTTACAAAAGCGCCAGCAGAGGTTAACACTTCATTAACATATTCCACATACTCTTTAAGAAGCATTTTTGTTATTTTCTAAGATCTCTCACTTCCTAATTAATTTCCCTGTCATCTTTTTTTCACAGTGCCTCAGCCAGGGATGTATAGTCTTTAATGAATTAAACAACTCCTTATTTTTGTCTTAGGGCTCCAGGTATATTGGATATTTAATTCTGGTTTGTGTTAAACTAGTTCACCGTCCTCTTAGGCAAGACTTCTTATCTAGAAATATCATTTGTTAATACACAGATTAAAGGAAATTATAAAAGTACCTGAAGTGTTTCCTCTCCTCTCTCCACGTGTTAGAAGCCATTTCTAAACATCCAGTTTTATTCGTAGAAATTTGACTATTTTCCCTAACTAGAAATAAATAAATAGATAAATTTCACACTCCAAAAATGGTATTTTTTTTCCTTTATCCATCTCAGCCATTTGATGGATTTGATTGAGGACAGTGCAGTGAGGAGGTGGTAAAATGCAACGTGTGAAAGGAGGGGAAATAGGAAGACCCTGGCATTGGCTTTGTTTCCAGAGAAAATGCAGAATAGATCCTCTTCTTGTGTTTGATTTCCTTTGTACTGGTAATGAACTGGTGAACATCTTTCCTCAGTTATGGTCAGGAAAACACACTTCACACCAATAGATCCGAGGGGAATGGCAGCAAGAGAAGAGCTGATTCCACCTGTGAAAGGGAAGGTGGGCTCGCAGAAGATGAGCATGGAGAAAAATGCATGGTAAATTGAAACCTCTGCTTCTGTTAAGGTATTTTGTTTGGTGTTTAATACTCTAATCCTCTAATCCTCACATTTTGAAGATACTTCATAGCTTAATCATACAGGTTACAAAGAGAAAAGGAGTTTCACAGGCTCTCAGCACTGAAAATCCATGTAGCAAAGAGGAAGGGAACACCTGTTACATGGTCATCAGGAAGACAGGATTATAAATTTAGCACTAAGGACTTGGAAACAAGTTTTTCTCCCCGAAAATAAAATGTGTTGTTTTTTCTAAGCTTTCTCTTTTAATTTCTTGTCTAGTTGAATACCCCAGCAAGCCACTCATTCTCCTTTTCCCACTAGCATGGAGTCTGGATGCTATCTAGGTTAATTTCTAACAAAAATGTTCTATGCTTTATGGCAAAAGGCCTCACTCTCCAGAATTTCACTAGGACATGAAAGCTTCAGCAATTGTTCTAATTACAAATCTCTTAGTTATGCCTTTAAATCTGTGGTTCCAAACAGTTATAGCTGCCAATCTCAGCAAAGTAAGCCTCAGAGATAAAAGGCTATTGGTTTCCATAACAGTGATGCACAGGAATTTTACATCTCTGTAACTGAAGGCTGAAACAGTGAGGATATATCAGGACTGAAAGGCTGAGACTCAGTCTGAATGACCCTCTCAATTGTGCTCTTGATTGATTGGCTGTCTGCAGTTTGCTGCTGTCTCCATATTCAGGAGTCCGAGTTAGCTGAAACATGTCTCCCTGTAAGAGCCACGCTATAAATTCACTGAAGATTCAGAACAGACTGATAGGACCAAAATTAGTTCAGCTTCCAAGTACTGAAACCAAGGAGATTGTTGGAAGAGCTCTAGAAATTATTATTCCCCTGTTGCCTACCCCTCCTTCTGCCAGATGTGGCTGCCCCCACAGCTGATACATCAGTATATCCTTTTCTTGGTCACCATTAAATCAAACTACTATCAATTTCAGGTCTCAGGCTAAGTTGCAAGAACTCTCTCTGATTTAGGGACTGCACCCTTCAGGTCTGAAAATTATTGTCAACACTCTAAGTGATACATGGGATAAAAGTATATTCTATGAATTTTCTGTCAAATGAGGTTCAAGAAAACTGAAGCTATGCATATTTATAACTATATTTTTCCTTCAGTCATTTTGCTACAGGTACAAATAGCATAAACAAAATATGTACTTTTAGAAATAAAACTGTACATTGTTTAGTATATGCTATAAGAGAATCATATTCTATGAATGTATTTCTAATCATTTTACCAAACTGGAAAACTCTTAATCCTGTGCCAGAAGGCTGATACAATAATTATTTTGGTTATATGTTCCAAAGCTCTATAATTTGGAAAATAAATAGTGGCAACTACTCTTATTCAAAAATATTTCTAAGGAAGCCAATAAACAGTATTTTTTCCTTGGTAACAAAACACACAGTATTCACCACAAAAATGTGCTTACCATGAAACTAAACAACAAATGAAAATTCTTGTGTGATTGCCTTGTGTAAATAAAGGAAAAATATTTCTGCAGGTCTTAGAAAGAAAGGAACAGGAAGGGTTTTTTTCCAGAAGTTATTAGTGACTTTGGATTACTGCAATTAGAATTCCCAGACTTGGATTTTACCTTAAAAGAGCTACAGTTTTCGTATGCCAAATTCTCAATAGAATCTGGGTTGGGTACATCTGCTTTGAAGGGTGTCTTAAGGAAGATATAATATAAATATTAATGTAATATAATATAATTTTTCAATACACTATACATGAATATAGTATTATTATGTATTATAAAAACATAATTTGTAATACAGTACAATATGCTATAATTTGGAACAAACATTTGCATATCCAGTGGAAAAAACCCTCATCAAATTCCAGCAAGAATTTCGCTTTGGAGAAGGATACCCAAAAAGAGAGCTAGGGTAAGGTAAAGAAGAGAACTGCAAAGTAATTCACCATGCTACCAAGGGAGAGGAAGAGCAGCTGCAAATTAAGTGAGAGTCAGGATTTCCTCAGAGTCACAGAATCATGGAATGGTTGGGATGGGAAGGGACTTCAGAGATCATCTAGTTCCCAAGTCCCTTTCACTAGACCAGGTTGCTCAGGGTCCCATCCAACCTTGCCACAGTCCCCCAAGCCTCGCTGCCCAAGCAGCTCTCTCAGCAAGCTGGCAACATTCCCAGCAGCTCCCTGCTCAAATCCTGCTTTGCTGCATGTGGGGCAAGTGTATCCATGAGCAATTTCTGTGCTGTTTCTGAGCAGGTGGAAATAAGCACCAGCACTTTACTTGGTTGCTGAACCCTGGAGGGTTTTACTGCCTTATGTAAGGCTTCTGGCTACCATCAGGGAAAAGTATCACGAATGAGATTGTGGAAGAAAAAGTCTGTAAATCTGTATTGCAGTTTTTATGGGGAAATGAAAACACACATAAAAATTTGAGTATTTTATTTCACAGGCATGGCCTCAAAGTGTCGAGTCAGTAGAACAGGAAGCAGAAGTGTTGTAAAATAATCTGGGATAAATTACTCACAGAAAAGAAATTCACTTCAAACATATGAAGAGGAGTGCTGTGTCCAAGCCACTCTCCCTTTGCCCGTACCCACCTAGGCCTTTGGAGATGAACTTCCTTGCTTGGACTCCTGTTTTCCAACAGGCTGAGAAAGGATAGAGTGTGAATATTCCACATGCTTGAGAGGAGATTATTAGATTAGGAACCAATATCTACAGCTGTACTGCAATGCATTAAGTTCAGTAAGAGAGGAAAAAGGAGGCTTGGATAGCAGCATTGCACCTGAGATGAAAGTCACGTCTCACAGAAACTCAAAGCTTCATTACAACAAAGCAGAGCAAGCAGATTCCTGACTCACTCCAACATATGTGAGACTAGGGAGTACAGCTAGCTGGAGATGGCTGGACTGACTCAGAGATAGGTATGGAGCTGGAAACACATCGCATCAGGGGACACGGCAAAGCAGCTTGCGTGCAGTGCTGCTCAACCCTGCAAAACTGCTTTGTGGTCACAGGCAACTCAGATCAGCTCACTGTGGTTTACAAACAAGACAGTCCGTCTTTGACTGACAGCAGTTGTTCCCATCCCTGCTGACCTACACACATTGTGCCAGCTAGTCCATGGCAAAAGTGAGGGCCTCGGAAATCTGGTGGGAAAAATAGGGAGGGGCAGTAAAAACACGGGAAGTTATCTTTGCTGAGATTCAGAGCCCTTAGTCCTACAGGAGAGACACACAGCATCACACAGGCACACAGAAACGGTAGCAGTATCTCCTGCTTTGGAGACAGCGCTGACAGAAGAGGAAGAACACATTTGATCTTTTACCCCGTGGGCTGAAAAGCTGTCCAGAGCAAAGGGGTCCCTGCCCAGGAGTTAAAGAAGTCCAGGAGCCCATTGTGCCACCTCAGCAAAGGTGCTTTCATCTAAGGTTAAAATCTCACCCTGCTATTGCAGGTCTTTGCAGCTTTATTTAAGTTGAGGAACACATACTATCTCTTGTTTGAAAGCAGGCAAGACATCTTTCCAGTGTAACATCCCCACGGGATCCCCCGTGGCTTTGTTCAAAATCTCCGGAAAGCTCTTGGATGCACCTTGAGCAAATATCTCGTCATAAACCTGAGAAGGTTTTAGGAGCCACAGACATAGAGGGCATATGGTGCAGCAGCGTGAGCAGAAAACCAGATGGATGAGATGATCAAATTGTCGGTGCAGATTTCTGTTGCAGACATGGCAGGAACACCTACGCTACCCTTTCTTCAGCAGAGCAGGTTTAAATCTGCTTTAACAATTGACTGATTTTCTTTTTATCAAAGAGAATTTGTGCCTGCAAAAAAAATCTTCTGAGGCTATTTAACATTACTTCAAGAGCTCAATTATTCTTAAGAAAATCTTGACAATCTTTCCTCACCTTTAAGAGAAATTAACATGTTATCCCTCAAGAAAGACAGAATGAAAGCAGATATCTAGGCAGAGAGCAAGATACACTTTTGGAGGTTTTATTTGGCCAGATACCAGGGGGGGCTTAAGAGTGATGCAAACACAGGAGTCTTACCAAGCAGAATTAGCTCCACTCCTGGCAACAGACTTGTCTTCAAAAATCCACTAGGTTCAGCATAAAATGTTAGTGTTCATTAGTGTCAGGAACAAAACAATGATAATGAGAGCTGTCTAACTAGTTCAGTGAAGCTCTTGCTGTGCCAATTCATTCCCAAAACAGAGACTGTAACTAAAACACCAGACACATGAGCAGTCCCTGCTACAGCTGCTTCTGTGGCAGCATCCCCTGCTGTCTCCTTCTGTCCTGTGATCTGCTTGAAGATAATATGGCCATGTTCACCCTCATCTGTAGTCAGGACCACAGGTTTCCCTAAAGCAAAGGAGTGCAGGAACACAGGCACCGGAGTGGAGTGGGATAAAGCACCAAGTGGGAATGACACCAGTGAAAAGGGAAAAAATTCTTTTTTACCTCAGCTTTATATCCAATTGCCCATTTTAATGCTTTTATTTTCTTGCTGACATGAGAGGATAATATATCTTCTGGTGCCTATGTAAAAAACACATCATACCAGGACAAACAGCCTTAATAACTACTCCATAATCAACAGGATAAATGAAAACAGAAAGGCATTTTAAGGACAATTTATGGCTTTCTCTGAAACTTTGCAAATTTGATATGCTTCACAAAAGTTACCAAGAATAGGGAAAGTTAACTGTCTTTGGATCATTTATAGATAAACTCAATGACAAGGTGTAGGAAAAATGTTTCTGTTTCCTGACTGTACAATCAGCCAAGTGGACAGACCCTTAGGACTGAAACACTCTGCAAGTGCAGAAATACATTGCATTTGGATCTAATACATCCTTAGGCAAAAATCAGCTTTCCATTTTTCCATTGCCTTCAAAGAACATCTTAACAGGCAAAATGTGACAATATTAATTAATGGGGCAAAGAGAAAAAGCTGTTGATTTTGTCCCCAGGAAATTTTCCCGAATGGCTCTATTACTGAATCAGTGCAGAATATTATTTCAGGCAGCAGTACAAAGGCCTGCTGTGTTTGCCAGCTCTGATCAAGATTGGTGGCTCTAGCAACAAAGAGCACAAGAGGACACGTTCCAGCTTCCAGGACTGTTAAGCCCTGGGAAGGCTGTTCCCTTGGTGCAGCAAGACTGTAAGGAAAAATGATAGAGCTGCAATCTTAAGCTAAATAATACTTATTTATGAAAAAAAAAAAAATAAAGGTAGTTGATGAAAAAGACTTCAATAATCTGAATTCTTCCTTTGAACACCCACCCGCTTTGGTTCTTCATTCAGTATATCTGAAGCCACAGGTTTGAAAACTGACCCTGCCACTCGAAGAAGGTGTTCATTTAATAGTTTGGTTCAGATAAAAAATGTTGTGGCCCTTAAACACTTTTTTTTTTCTGTTTAAAGCTTAGCTAAGCATTTTCCCAAGTGCTTCAATAAAGTGAAGCCCTCATTACAAAATACACTGGTTGTACTGTAAAATGTGTTAATTTTTCCTGCCTGGCGGCAAGTGAAAGAAATTGCTGTTGTTCATGTCCTGAAATCTTTACTAAGTTCAAGAAGGGACTAAGTCATCCTTGACTTCAGCAGTGGTCTTGTGTGGCCTTCTAGCATGGGGTACAGCCCATATGGTTCACACAAAATGTTCCCAAAATTAACAGTAAAAATATTTAATGAACAGGCAGAGTAAAGACCTCTGGAACTGTCCAAAGACTCATCTAGTAAATCTACAGGGACTCTGCTAAAACTATGGAGGTTTTTACAGTGATATTACTCTTGTGAATTGTCTTCTTCACCATCCTATTGTCACAAGATATTTGCTGAAATGAGAGACAATTTTGCTTCATCTATCTGACATCTGCAGAGCAGAAATGCTGTATAAAAATAAGGAAATATACATCATGCAACTGTTTTCCAGAACTGCTTACCCCAGCAAATATTTTTCCTATAAAAATGGGTTGAAAGGTTGAAATTTGATGTAAAAAGCAATATTTACTAATTTCATTTTTTCACCATATGATGAAAGTCTTAGAAGGAATAATTATTTTTAAATATAGGGGAAAAGAAATCTCAGGTGCTTCTAGTTTGTTAAGAGAAATCTTTAACCATTCCTTCTATCTCAGGGCCAAACAATGCATTTTCTAGTTTTCCATTAGATCTGCCTTCCTCTCATTGTTTCCATCACTTAAACTGGGAATACCCTAAAAGTGATAATTATTTGCTTATCACTCTTTCTTCCTGAGGGCTGCCATTCAACAGGACAGCCACTCCAGTTTGGACTTATCTAATGCAGCAAGTCCATTTCTGTGCACGCGTGGCCAGAGGAAAAGAAGAAGCTGCCAAAACCCTTCCCTGCCTCTCAGGGCTGATAGAGGACACCCTTCCAACATGACTGCCTCAAATATGAAATAAATTTTTGTGCCCTTATTCACAATAGCCATGCCTGACCCAGCAGCAGTCCTGTTTGCAAAGGCAGCAACAGTTTAGGTGGGAACAAGGTGCGACTCCACCTGGTCACGCAGGTACTGCATCCTCCTTGCCAACAGGTCTGACATTTATTTGGTCACCTTCCTCTGTACAATTAAGCAGCACATCACGGGGCACAGGCTGCTGAGCATGTAACTGTAAAACCTGGGAAAGCCATGTACTTTCCTCTCAGAAATAAATTGTACCAGTTGTGGGTCACTCCTGCGTGCAAAAGTGGTTGTTATTGTCTCACAGAATTAGAGTCTTGCACACGTGTCTTGGGGTGACATTATGATGTGTATCCCCTATCACCACTCTATGCCCAGAAATTAATTCCATGCCTTTCTGTGCCTTTAAAACTGGGTGCAAGAGAAAGGAAAAAAAAAGCCAGATGAACTTTTCAAAGCAGTTTGTGTTCAAGGACACGGAGATAGAGGCTTCTGTGGCAGAGCAGAGGAATACAGCTTCTGGCTTTTTCCTGGCTCTTGGCTCCATTTCTTGGAAAGACAGAGACAGAGAGTTAAATTCCTTTGTTTCCCTGGGGCTTTGGCTTCTTCTTCTTCTTCTTTTCTTCTGGAACTGTTCGGCAACACCAAAACATACCTGCGAGACCTTACATCTCTGGCCTGGGGTGGGGGGCTACACTGAAAACCCAGCACCGAAGAGGAGGAAAGAGACCACACCCACAGAAAGGACTTCAATCTTCCCAGGTTTCTCTCCACAGTGAGAGGTTTTATTATTTAGCATTATTATTATTCTTTTCCTATGTGTTTGTTAAATAAATAGGGGTTTTTTCCCTATTCACTTTCCTCCGAGGAATATTTCTTTCCCGAACCTGGTGGGGGAGGGGTGACTGTAACCTGCCTTTTGTAGGGGGACATTCAAATTTGGATGTTTCTCCGAATTTTGTCTCAAACCGGCACGACACGGCCACATGACTGGACATTTATCAGTATTTTAATGTATATTCAAATAAAAATGTTTACTTGAAAATTCCGCAGAGCCAGACCCTGCTTTCACCAATATGCAGTCTGGGGAAATCTTTCATGGCAGAAGAAGTGGCAGTCAGGGCATATCTCTGGCCCACCTTGGCCAGTCCCCCATGGTTCCTAGCGAGCACATTGCTCCCTTTTCTGCAGATTAATTTGCCACAGCTCTCAGAGCATCACACACAGCGTACAGACAGCGCCAAGTTGGTGCCTGCCTTTGTCAGGTTGCAGTGTATACAGTCTGATGGCCACCAGCTCGCTAAAATTCATTTTACTGAGCACATCTTCACAAATGTTGAAGACAGTCTTAGGATGTACCACCATAACTCAGTTTTCTCTCCCCTCAGGAACAAACAAAGCGTGGCAATGCAGAAGCAAGCATGGCAATGCAGAAGCAAGCAGTGCCTAGTCTGATAGACTTCATCATACATATTTTCCTTGCAAATAGAACAGTGAAACTTGAAAAGAAAACAAACATTCAAAGTGATGTTTCTTTACACAGAAAAATAATCCATCAGTCCTTGCTGGAGAGAATAAAACTCCTCCACTCAGAGGATCTTACTAATTTACATCATCCTTTCAGATATGCAAGAGGCATATGTGAGATCTATCTTCACCACACATTAGCTCCCTGTTCACTTTCTTTTGTACCTAATCTAAATTAACCACCTAGATTTCATTCACAGTGAGTTAAGAGAGATTTGTAGAGGTTACTAGAGGTTACTCATGGCCCCTAACTTCACATGACTAAGGTTAGTGGACATTGACTTTGCTCTTTTTTTTTTCCCTTATATTACCGGGAGATCAATTTCATTCCCTCACTCCCTTTAGAAAGCACCAGGCTCAGCTTATGTGGTTTAGGAAGAATTTCTATTCATTCTCATAAAGCAAGATGACTAACTACCCGTCTTTTCATGGCCATGGCAAGGTATATCCTTGCTGCTTAATTCCATGTCTCCTTCAGCAACATCTTATCCCAAAAAGTTAGTTAGTAACTTACTCTCTGTCAGTCAGTGCTTCCAGGTTGCCATCAATGCATCTGCTGTGTATGTCTTCTCGCCCTTTCTCTGCTTCTTCTGCCACTTCTGTACACATTGATACACACAGAGTCAAATAAACTGAAATATAAATTGCCTTTATACTCTGTGTCAGGGTCCTAGAGGAATCCATCCAATCAGCTGCCTAAGCCCCTGCCTAAACCTGCATGAAGCTAAGCTTCCCATTATTACAGCTATTGCTAAACCAGGCATTTAATAGACCTATGATTTGTCCTGAAAGTCATTTATCACATTCAGCAGTTTCAGTGAAGTGGTTTAAATAATTATCCAATAGTAAAATAATATTTTTTTTAAAAGTGGAGAAAAACCTAGGGGTATATAGAGGGATTAAAAAAGTGACTGCAAACATTTTTTAACTGGGCATACACACATAGGAAGCAATGTTCAGTACCATATATATTTTGTTCAGCTAAAAATCACAACATCCTGAAATTGCCTTTTAATGATTGGCACACGAAAACAGCATTCATCAAAGATGACAATAACATGCAGATATTGGTGGATTGAAAATCTTACTGCTAAGGCAATTTCACAGAAAGATCTGGGTTTTTTCTGTAAAACCTCCTGTTTGCTTAAAACCCAAAACTGAGGTCTAGAAAAAAGAAAGCAAGTCTACAGCTCATTGCACGAGTCATACCTAGCACTAACCTGGTGGTCAGGGGTGCTCCTCCAGAAAGGCATGGATTTTCTGTAGATTCCATGTCCCCCCCTGCCAGGCCCAGTCAGACGTCTCAGTTTTGCTGGGGTTCCACAAATTTCTCTGGTGATGCATTTCATTCATGTCTTTTCAGCCATATGGGTTTTTTCTTTTCTATCTACAATTTCATTTTTACAGATTGACCTCAGCCTTCAATTGCACAGCTTGACATGAAGCTTGACATGAAGCTTCTCCATTTTATCTCTATACCCTGTCCCTGTGGTGAAGGGACCACAGGGCACAATTATGCTCACGGCACAGAGTTGGGCTTTTAGCAGTGTCTACCTAGAAAAGGGCTTCCACAAGGTGCTCAAGTGGGAGATTTATAGTCAGAAATGGTGACTAAGCTGTAGCAAAAGGATGGTATACAAAGAGCGAACTTACTCAACAAGGCTCCCAACATTCTTAAGAACCTGCCTTCCTCCAGAAAAATCTGGGTGATGACAGTTGTCCCAGAAAAGTACATACCTTTAATGTGCATCACATGGTCATCCTTCCATAAGTATTCCCAAGTTATGTTTGTCCTCCGCTCTGTGCTATCCACTTGCTATTGAATCAAGCCAAACACCTAAACTCTTACATTTTTTTCCTCAACTTCCTTAATAGATGCTTTTATCTTAACTGCTCTTTCCTTATTTTATGTTTTAGTGAATTACTAGCTTTTACCATCGTTAGTGTCTCTGTGTTGTTGTGTTTTGTAGGTGTCACAAGAATTCACTTCTCAACGCTATAGAAAGGCAAATACAGATAGAAAAGGAGTTCAGGAAACCAGGGAGACAGTGCTGGTCACCATGACAGGCACTAGTCTTGGCATATAAAGGACTTCATGAGTTTCTTCTGTTTCGAAAATGTCAAAGCAAAGGAAAGAATTTTAAGGAGTGATTTGCAGAAGAGCAGCGTGGTCAGCAGGAGGGTGTTACAGGTAAGACAATTTTCCCCAGACATGAGGCACAGAATAGGAGAAAGCACAACGATTGTCATTTGAAATTCAGTCAATATGAGCAGGACAGCTGGAATTGTGGGCAGGATATAGGCCAGGGTGATCTTCTTGGGCTCAAAGAGAAGACAGGTAATTCAGATTTGATGTTTTAGAGGGCTGGGGGACAGCAAAGGATGGAGAGAGAGAGAAGTTGCCTGCTCACTGCAGATCCTCCACGCAGCCCTTTGCACATGTAGATGCTAGCACCAGAGGTAAGGTCTAGGACAGAGTTGTGGGGGTCTCATTTTGGACATACCATGTCCTGACTCACACAGCTACACTGACTGAACGCTGAAGTGAGGATACAGCTCACAGAAAAAACAAGGCAGGCAGTTTCCTGGAGAGCTCTGCTGAGAGGATAAAGGGATTTCATGAAAGAAAGGCCACTGCTGATGTGTTTTGATATGGGTTAGCATGGCTAAAAACTGCACTGGCAGCCCAATGGTAGGCTGCATGTAGTGATAAGGACTCTCTTGGACATTTCTGTGTGCACCAGTTCTCACACAAGGCTGGTGCTCACTGCTGAGATGCTTTACAGCCAGGGAAACAGAGCAGTGACCTATGGAAACACCACGTGAAACCAGGGTGAACTCAGCACTGTGGTGGGTAAGCTGGGGAGCCATGAAATAACTCAGTGCCTGAGAGCCAGCAGTCCTTGTCAGCTCGCATACCACAGTGATTTCTGGAGAAGTTTTCTGGAAGTATTTTTCCCCAGTATTTAATCATAAAGTAGCCCTGAGGTTTCAAAAGCATTCAAAACTCCTGGAAACAGCACTTCCCCCTTTTGTTTTTTTTCACTTAGAGTAGCTAAATTCTTACCTATCAGACTTTCAAATATAGTAGGTCAAAGGCAATTTTGTCAGAGTTGGGGTAATTGGTAGCTCTTAAACTGTTAATAAGCGTAATAGGCCAGAGTCCAGATACGCTTTAGCTCAAGGAAAAACAACTTAGTTAACTTTGTTAATGTTTAGTCACACCTGTTCTCACCAGTTTATATCAATAAAATATACAAATGTATTTGACCTAGAAAATATTCCATTTTTAAGCTGGGAGAGATTTGCTTTCAGCCCAGACTGTCCCTTTTCAGCTCACAGTCCTGTAAAGAGACAGATCATAAAATATCAAAATCACAAATATTAGACCTCCCACTGAAGCTAAAAGTCTGGCATGAAATTTTCATTCGACTGGCAAGGTAGCGAAGAGAAGTCCTCCACACTTCTTTGAGCTGGTACTTCTGATCTGCCAGTGGACTCCCTGCGCATCCAAAAAATGATGGTCATTGTAATATATCAGAGTTCTGGTAGTTGGTGTTAAGTCCTTTCCAAAGAAAAAAATCTGTGAATGTTACTTCACATTTATGTAGGGAAACTTCTCTTCCTCCATGTGAGGATATGGCACTCGCACCTCTCAGAAACAGGTTATATGTGAATTTTACTGTATGAGTCTGGATCAATATCCTTTATTCCATACCATGAAAGCATTGCCTATAGTTCCGTTTCACTTCTGACACCATGACATTTTTTGTTTATTTGGGAATATTTTTCCTTTTAAAAACTTCTGGACATGTAAAGCATCACTAAAGTTCCTCTGGAAGTGTTCCAGAAGACAGGAGACACACCTTTGGTAATTCCACCCAGAAATTATTCATTAGTCATCTCCTTCATTCTCAGATCCATGACAAGAAAAATCTGAGCCTGATGGTGTTCTCAAAGAGCTTTTACCAGTCATTTGATTCAAAATTTGGCTAAATTGTCAAGATGTTTCTTCCAGCCCTCACTAGTTCATGTTTCAGAATCATAGCACAAGACAGTCTTCAAAAACACAAATCTGCAAACACAACCCAAATCTCTGGGCAGCTTTTATCCCCAGGGAAGTCTCAGTTCCAATAGTACAAGCCCTTAGATTTCTAATTTTGTTAATCAGTTGCTAACGGTTTCAGGTCTGAGCCAAACTAATTTATGTCCACAGAGAATGGCCCCACAATGGCAGTAGCAGTGTTTGGAGCAGCAGCACAGTAATATTGCCAGCATTTGAAGATGTTTTTCAGAACAGAGCAGACAGAACTGGTGGATCCATAAAAGGCCGTGTTTATAGTGAATGCACAAATTAAATCCGGTAAAAGTTATGAATTTTATCACTCATGCAGTTTCTTCATTCCATTTTTTCGTTAACATTTGTAGCAACTATGAATGTTATGACTCATAAAAGTTGTTGATTATTTTTATTGCAGTAGGTTTGAAATTTAATGGGTTTGATACAATGACAGAGGCATTTATATTTACAATATGAATCTCAGGATGTGCAAAACAGTGCAATGTAGTCTTCTACATAAACACATCAAGTAATTCTTTGAGTTGCAATACATCAGCATTTCTTCAGGCATAATAAAATATGAACTAACTGAGGAATATATTATTATCACTATTAGCAAGAAAAGTGTCAATTATAAAACTTGCTACAGTTCTTTAAGCTCCACTTTAAGCACCTAAGTTCAAAGTGCAGAACCTGAAAACTCATCTTGTCCTGAAGATTATTCATGACTACGTGCTGAATTGTTGGCAGTAAATGACTTTAAAAGCTTATATTTCTTCAAGTATTTATGTGCGCAGTAACCCAGGAGCCAGAAGAGCAAACCTTTCCAACACTTCAGGGCTGTGAATTAAACAGAGCAGAAGAACTGCTGAAAGCTAAAGGCTGTGGTCATGATCTTACATCCTCATTGTCCATCTAGTTCTGGATATTTTACTCTAAATTAAATGGCAAGGGTTTGTGTTTAATTTTTGAACAGGACCTCTGCCACCAGTTTCTGAGTCACTGACTCAGAAAGGTTTCTGATGCAGATTTTAGGAGGGCCAGAAGAAAATCAAGAATTCTGGCCTCCAAGCACATTAAGGAAAAACTGCTGTTGACTTATTCAAAAGATTTGGAGTAGGTCCTCTTTCATTCACTTTCACTAATTTCTGAACACGGGTTGTGGGCTGTGTCTGACTCTTTTGGACAAGTTCACTTTATTTCTGTGCAGAGTCTGTAGTTAGTACTACAGAACCTGATGGATTTGACTATTATTTAGATTGTTCAGAGTAATTTATTTCAGATATTATTTACTGTCAGTTATATATTAAACGTAGTTAAAACCTCTTTATTTTGGTCCTTAACAGCTGCTATTGAGCAAACCTGAATGAAAAATTCTCAACCTGGTCTCAGAGACACCAACAAATCAGCATTTTAAAATCTCCTTGAAAATAAAGAGATGAAATGCAGTAAACAAAACTCTGGTTCGATGACAGGAGATTCATTATTGAAATTATGATCCAAGTTGCCACAGAAAAGCAGTGCCTCTTCACAGAAGGTATGTGCATGTTTTTCATTTGCTGGGCTAATCTCACCCATAATTACACTCCAAGACCCCAGGGCCTCATTCCTGCTGTTGACTGATAAAATAGATGGGGATAGTTTTAAGACACCCACAACTTCCAGATATGAAATGAAAACATTTTAACAGCATCTCTGAATGACAACAAACAACATTAGGGGAAGGACGCCCTGGATATGCAGGATGAGCTGAAAAATGGCCATTGTTTGCAGAAATTATCTTTCTAACTCCTAGCAAAATCGAAAAAGGTTGCATTTCTATATGAGAAATGACCTCAGAAAATGGTCATCAAAATGCATCGTATAAGTCCATTCCCCATATGGTAAGCATTCCAATGGAAGCCACTACTGGAGGACTCTGACGCTACTTGCTCTCATTGTGTTTCACAGGATATATCTACACCCAATTTTTACCCACAATTTTTTTCAGCCAGGCCTTTCCCTGTATGTTACCTGCTACCACAGCATCAGAAACCCTGCCTAACAGCACGTGCTGGCAGCAGCACCTTCGAATCCTTGGGTTGAAGCAGATTAAACAGGGACCTGCTCTCACCTGAACAGGGAGCTGCTGTCTGTTCTGCAGGGGTGCTCTCTGATAAATTACTGTAGGCTTTTGTATACAATGCATATTGATATTTGAGTCCTTTAATGCACTACACTCTGCATTTGTCCTTCATAAACGGAAAGATTTGGATTAGGTGCATAACACCAGGAGAGGACACAGCAATAAGAAAAAGAGGGCAGCACAAACTGGCCCCGGGGCTTACCATCTGAGTCCAGCCCTCTTCCAGGGCTGCCTGGCTCAGCCCTATGGGGCTCTAAGGCATCCTGTGTGCATGTAGCATTATACAGATAAAACTCATAGTACAGGACTAGGGAAGCTGCTCTGCCCAGCAGTGCCTTAGACCTGGGCTGCTGCCGCTGCCCTCGCTCAGTTTTGCCTCCTGACTCACCCTAGGTCGCTGGTTACCTGTGTTTAATACAGCAGTGCTTTATATTGCCTACATATTTTGCAGCTAAGATCGACCATTACATAACATTTTCTCATTCAAACTGTACTCTGATTCAGCAAAGTACCTAAAGAAACATTTAATTGCTTGAGTGATCACATTTCTTTCAGCACAAAGTCAAAAGATTTTGAAACATACACAGCAATAATTCGCGGCTGAGTGCAAATGAGTAACAAAAGCCGCTTCTCTGCTGGTGCCCATCAGAGCTACTCCTTCTTTCCATAAATTGGAAACAGAGAAGAACATACTCCTATAATGAGGAAAATAGTGTGATATGAAACATGCACATTTTATACAAATGTATGTACTTGAAGCACTTTTGCACAAAGCATAAAAAAAAAACTGGAACTAATTTATACTTCTGAATTTTTGTCTTAAAAGGAATCATTTTTTATTCGAGAAATAAGAAAAATTACTCTATGTTGACTTTAATATAAGGAAGGATTCTGGGAAGGCTTTTTCCCACAGATCTCCTGCTTTGTGGTTTGGTGTTTTGCCTGATGCCTTTGCCATGCCTGAGCTGCCAGGGTTAGCTTCTCTCTCTGGGGCTCCACAGGAGGTTCCAGTCTGAAACCCAACAAGAGTTACATTGCTAGCAGAAACATAAAACATCTTATGGTCTGTCTGCTCCCAACTTATTTACTCTCAGTAAACACACACAAAACACCCAAACAACTTGTCAGGGAAATGGACCCAGAAGAGTAAGCATCCCTTTACATGAAGAAAATGAATCAATCTATCTGCTTCAACAGAAGCAACTGGGATTGCAGAGTGGGAAATAGGAATCAGCTGTAGACAGCACTGTTCACAAGAGCTTGCTCTGGGTGTATTGCTCTTCCTTTGTATGAACTCTCTGTATTACTCCCCTAAGTGAAACAGTGCACAGAACCCGACTTCTACAGGCAAAGGCAAAGACTTTGAGGATTTAAGGATTTAAGATTCGAAGTCCATTGACTCAGTGTATTTTGGGCCAACCTAAACAGTGATTATCTAAAACACCAGCAACACAAAGAATTAATGGTATTATGTACTCAAGGGACTGGGCCCGTTTCAATAGCTACCATGCAGCTTGCACACATAAATAACCACCTTTGGAAGAAATGCAACAGTAACCCATAGAATTATGCAATCTACTATGCACGTAAAAATTTACCCTCAAATTTCAGACTGACTTGGACTGACCCAAGCGGATGGAAACTGTCAACCTGTGCCTGAAAAAGATGAAATATCCATACATGAAACAGGTAAATATGAGCCTGGTGCAGAAGTCACATTATACTGAAGATAACTCCTAGAAAATTGCTTCCTACCAACCTCCTCCAGACCTGAATGGCCCCTGCTGCCAGGAGCAAAATGGACCCCTAATGAATTTGACATAACATTGTCCCAGTTTCTAGCAGCACGGGCACCAAATTTTTGCAACAATTTTCTCCTTTTCTGAATTCCCTCAATTCCACTCTTGGCTGGACGTCCAGGCCCAGAGAGTGGTGGTGAATGGTGCTACATCCAGCTGGCATGTGGTTACTAATGGTGTTCTCCAGGGATCAGTGTTTGGCCCAGTACTATCCTGTATTTTTATCAATGATCTGGGTGAGGGGATCTAGTTTACTCTTAGTAAACTCGTGGACAACACCAATCTGGGCAGAAGTGTTGATCTGTTGGAGAGTAGGAATGCTCTGCAGAAGGACCTGGACAGGCTGCATCGATGGGCCAAGGCCAGTTGTGTGAGATTCAACAAGGGCCAAGTGCCAGGTCCTGCTCTTGGGTCACAACCCCATGCAGTGCTACAGGCTGGGGGAAGAGTAGCTGGAAAGTGTCCCAGTGGAAAAGAACCAGGGGGTGCTGTTCAACAAGCCAGGTGTGCCCAGGTGGCCAAGAAGGCCAATGGCATCCTGGCCTGGATGAGCATTATTGTGGCCAGCAGCACCAGGGAGGTGATTCTCCCTGTACTCAGAACTGGTGAAGCACTTTGAGTCCTGTGCTCAGTTCTGGACCCCTCACTTCACGAAGGACACCAAGGTGCTGGAGCATGTCTGGAGAAGGGCAGTGAAGATGGTGAAGGATCTGGAGCGCAAGTCTTGTAAGGAGCAGCTGCAGGAGCTGGGGGTGTTTAGCCTGGAGAAGAGGAGGCTCAGGGGAGACCTTATCACTCTCTACAACTGCATTAAAGGAGAATGCAGCAAGGTCAGGGTTGGCCTCCTCCCAGACAACCAGTGAGAGGAAAGAGGACACAGTCTTAAGCTGTGCCAGGGGAGGTTTAAGTTGGACAAGAAGAATTTCTTTACAGAAAGGGTGATTGGGCTTCAGAATGGGCTGCCCGGGTGTTACTGAGCCCCCTTTGGCTCTGTGGCTCACACACATGAACGCACAGACGCAGGGATGGCCTCAGTAATATGAATCTGACAGCAAGGAGTTGAGAAGGGTCCTTGCTTAGAGTTCCACAGAAAGCAGTTTATTGCTACAACTTGGGAAGGGTTCTAGAGGCAAATGACCCCGAGCACGTGACAGCTCAGGCTGCAGTACAGGGGTGTGGCTAACACCAGGAGCATCACTAGGGTACATTACCATCACCAAACAGGCATCCTGGGAGAGGCTTCTTTCCCTCACCATAACCTATAAGTCTTTGGCAGCAGAGACTGTCTTACCAAGAGCCCTCTCTGTCCCTTGTACCACTGGCCAACCGGCCACCACACTCGGGAAGGTGGTGGAGTCACAGTCCCTGAAGGTGTTCAAGGAAAGCCTGGGCATAGCACTGACTGCCATGGTCTAATTGACATGGTGGTGTTCAACTTTAGGTTGGATACAATGATCTCAGAGGTCTTTTCCAACCTAATTGATTTTGTGATTCCCAACAATGCTGAGGAATCAATTGAGATGTGAGAACTAGGACATTTCAAGGCTGCTTTCTTTACTCAGCCCTAGTCACTGGAACATTCAGAGCCCCTAATCTATTAGAACTTGCTGGTTTTATAAGAAGAATGGCTGAAATACAAAAAACTAATTGTTTTTCTCTGGTAAAAGAGAATGCTTGCCATGTCTGTTGTGTGAGCATGGGGACATTGCACAGGACTCCAGAACATGCCATTCTTATCCATCTGACAACTAGTTATCCTGCACAATATATCATGCAGAACTAAAAAGCCCCTCAAACATCAATAAAAGCTAGTCAGCCTATTTACTGTGGCCTGCCTGAAAGCCACAGTTGGATCTGTCTAAGCCTTCCAACGTAGCTTCTAACAAAATCAAGGTATTCTGATAGGACTGAACAAGAATCCAGGTAACATAGGGCAGTAAATGGGATTTTTGCCATTACAAATTACACACTCTATATTGAAGGCTCTATATGCCTGAAATTGCATAGCCTGAGGCCTTGACTTGGACAGGCCTGAATTTAGCTGTTTCACTATGACAACAGTCCAATGTCTGGTACTTGTTGCCTAAGCTTATTTTGGTTGACTTATAGTTTATAGTTTAATTAATACCTGTGTTGTGTGGACCAAAGTACCTCTGAACTGCCTGGAGTGAAACTGGTGTGGAAGATGACAGGTGCAGGATCATACCGGAGATCACAGATTATAAAACAAATCATGCTGATGAAGTCAGCAGTCCCTACAGGAGTGCAACCTTGTACTGCTCTGGTGAAAACAATTCTAGCAATCAGAAAAAAATAGAAGAACTAAGTAAATGGAAAGCATTGAACAGAGCAAAACTGCTACAAAAAACAAACTGCTACAAAAAGCAAACAAACTGCTACAAAAAGCAAACAAAATAAACCCAAGTAGAACCCAAGAGAACTGTGCACAAAAACTTACCACTATATTTGTCCTGGCAAAGAGGAGGGAGACAGGACACCTTTATCTTCCCTGGCGAATGCTGCAGGGTACTGGCAGCTCTTCATAACCCATCCACAGGTACACATTGAAACTCACGGCCTGTCAACTGGAGAAGTACTGCAAGGGTGAATATAAGAAATGTACTAGGAAGGAGATTTTATTTTATCACATTCTAACTTTATTATCAAGGATTTCCAGTATTAATTTGAATTAGATATATGGAATATGAATAGATAATATTGTAACTAGACTAATAATGTTATTATTATTATTAGACGCTAAAACCTTTTCATTAAAGCAACAACAAATTCTTATTTTCTCATACGGTTATATTCTCCTTTTTGCCTATAAAAGGAATTTGAGCGTAAGCGTAAAATCTTCCTAAATGCTTCCCTCCTGGCCACCGAGTTGCTTACCTAGCTGATCTCCCATCCAGGCAAATTATACAGAACATCTTACAAATAGTAATCTCTTATTAGATTGTCATTGGATCAATTTTGTGTTGTCTCAGACTCTCAAATGCCACTGTATTGCAGAGAATTACTCATTTGCACTGCATAGCAAACGTGTCTGAAAAAGCCAAAGGTGCTTGTTGGCAGGCACTGGGCAAGTGAAGCTTTTGTCACACAGCAATCAAAGTCAGAGTTAAGAATTACTCACTATGCACACAGGACCTGAGTGCAATCAGCCATTTCAGGAGTTTTATTCTGGTAAACGAAGAAGTGGAGAGAAAAGGAGAAAGATAAGGAGCAGGAGCATGCAAGCAGAATCCAGAAAAGGGGGTAGGATAAATACAATAGAGAAATAAACTGTAGAGCAGTTTGAAGAATTGCCCTGGACAGCATGTCTTGAGTAGATGGCAGTACAATTGACTCATGCTGGTATTATGTATTCTCCTACATTCTTCATGAATATGACAAGCATAAGCCCGTCACCAGTTACCAAGCAACTGGAAACTGTAATATGAATTAATAAAAATGCAAAAACTCTACCATAAAAGTTAGGGGTTTGAACTGTAAACAGGAAGCAGAGAAATATGCATAAATTGAGTGGTTGGGGCTTTTTTTAAAGCACTGCTTATTTCAAGGTATTGATGGACTATTTCTATTCAGAACTGTTTTAACAATTTTAGAGTGAGACAGCATGATACAATTCCTAATGTAAGCCTGGAATTACACAAGCAGTAATTCCATGAAGTATTGCAAGTAGAAATCCTTCCTACGCCACGTAGAACGACACTAGCAGTTCTAAGAAAGTCACATTTCTGAGGAACAACCTTGCAAGTCCCTAAATCGAATGGTAGATCCATTCCATGTGTTCTTTCTGCTAACATAAATTCATTTAGAAACAACTACACATTCTTGATCATCCAGAAGTTTTGCTGATAGTTTCAGGCAATGTGTATGCAAGGCTGGCAGGTCTGAGCCAGCTCTCTTTCACAGCCGTGGAAGAGTCACTGAAGGTTAACGTGTAGTTTAGCTCACAGGGAGTCATTTTGATTTGCACAGGGTTGCCAAAGCCCCCATGCAGACATGTATATATTAGAAACCTTGTGCATGCTAAGTCCAGCACCTTCCAGAAGCTTGGGACCCCTAAATCCCACTTGGTGTAGTCAATTTAATCATTTTAACCCCACCTTTCTAGACATAGTATGTTTCAATTCCTATGACATTGTTGCACAAATGATTTATTCTACTAAATCGAATGCAGGTAAAATTTCAGAATAAATATATGGGTTTTATCTATTCTGTAGGGGCTTTGGGGTTTTAGTATTTTTTCCTATTTTTGGTGTGGTCAATTTTTAAGATTAAACACCTGGGATTTTTAAGTAGCTGATTTGAAAATGGGTAAAATCAGGTGGCATCATTCTTCTTTCACAAGCAGAAGGATCCGTTCCAGGGCAGCTCTTCGGTCACAGGGTCTATGTTTGACTGTGCTCAGGAGCTGCCTAGTGAAGCTCCTCATGGTGTTAGACATGCACACAACTGAGCTGAGCAGTTAGAAACCCACTGGATGGTCTCCTAAAGGTAATGAATAGAGCTCCTGACTAATCAAAGGAGTGTGTAGTTTCCCATAATACTCAGCAATTCCTCTACCAGCACTACTAAAGGTACTGTTAAGTATGGCTTAACATAGGCAGAACAACCAGGTCAGCCTCATGAAGCCCCTCCTAGAGCAAACTTAGCCATGGCCAAATCTTCTGAATATGCCTAAGAAGCTCACAGCAGAGGATCTCTTGGCAAATTAAAAAAGACAACACACATCCTATTCTTTTGAGCTTTCAATTAAAATTTTAAAAAATCTGAAAGTAAAAGTGAAATATAAAACCGAACAACATGGAAATAACTTTAAAATAATAAAAATAAAAATCAAATAAAATAAAGTCATGAAACTAAAGAAACAAAAGCAGGATATTTTTTAATAGATTCTGAACTCTTGCTCCTTCTGCGTCTCCCAAAAAACCCCAAATAGACTCACATTCTCAACCAAGAAAAGGGTTGGAACTAATTCCTGCCCTTCACACAACACCCCACCTGGGGAAGTAGAGGATGGGTGGAGACTAAAACTAAAGGTATAGAAATGTCTTCAGCAGCTCTAAGGCCAAGGATAATGGTAATCTAAGCCCTGCATTAAAAAAGATCTGTTGAGGGCTAAGGACCCGAGACTCTCCAGAGGTCATAACATAAGTTAAAAAAATAAAAAGTAAGGGGGGAAAAAAGAAAGAAAATTGATAGTGTATTTAAAATTAATGACCTAAGGTTAATTGGCACTTCACTGACTCAATTTGCAAATGGATGATGATGGGGAAAAGTGTCTTTCTGACAGTTCACATATAGCAGTGGCCCGGAGCACATACGTGTCTCTATGGAATAAAAAGTACATTTCACTTTCTGTGGAAGAAACCATTTCCTTCTCACTTCACTAATGGATTTCATCCCAAAAGCTTATTTCAGAGTTTTTTGTATCTAATTGGAATTCAGTGTTTGATTTACTATTTCAAAGCATATTTTTATGGAAGGTTGGATCTCATTTTGTTCAGAGTGTTTCTTGCCAATCCTTCCTTGCACTGTCAGTTTTTCCCTCACTGCCTTTTTTGTGGCTGAAGTCAGGCTTCCTAACCCTTCTGTGGTCCATTGGTGTTACAGAGAAACAATTCTGGACTTGGGTTGCTTCAGTCCTCTTCCCTTTATCTCAGTCATGACAATGACCTCTGTATTTTGGGATTTATTCCTTCCTACCTTTGAGAAACTGTGAAAGATTCTGCCATACTCCTTTCTAGCCTAAACCAGCACAGTGACACTGAGGCTGTATTGTACCACAGCAGATGGTTAACTTCCCAGGAAATCTCTGTGAAGAAAACCTGATAACCTTGTTTGCAAGACTGCAGGAAACAGAGACCCTCACCATTTCCTCTGGCCTCCACATTTGTGGGTGATCCTATCCCTTACAGTGAGAATTTATCTTCCAGGATGCCTGACAGAATTATTTAGCTTCTGGCTGGCATTGTGCATTTCTATATTGAACTAAATGCCCCAATGTTCTAAAAACCTCCCATTTTCATACATTTTATACCTTGCTCAGGTTTCTTCCTCAGCTCTTCCAGTTAAGGGCATGTGACTGAACCATGAGGGGACACTGGCAGTGGCCTGGTTCCTGCTGGTTGCAAGGGCAACACCCCCTACTTGATCCCACCTCTCCTCCTGCACACGTAGAACTGTTTGGGAGCTTTAAATTTCACAGAGAAAATACAGGCCATGGTGCTTCAGGTAAAGCTTGAGACCACATTAAGGAAGATGGTGGGATGTATACATGTACAACCAAACTCACATTTGGGGAAAACAAAGGCTGGGGGAGGGTGGCTGAGTCAGAAGAGAGAATGATCTGGCACAATGCATAAAAAAAACAATCTGTCTTTTGTCCGTGAGCTACTGTGAGAAGCAAAAATAAAAGTAATTTGTCAGAGTAGTCCCTTTCCCTTTCAGATGATCTTGCTCCTAGAGACTGCAATAGGAGTAATGAACCTCTAACTTTTCTTCCAAAGTGCATTTAGCCTTTTTGTAGCACCAATATGCTTCCTCTTCATTACACCCAATTATTTGGACCAGCCTAATTTTCACAAAATAGGCATTCTAAACAACAGACAATACACATACACCAATTCTGCAAATGGCTTTTCACTGACACCCAGACAGGTGTTTAACGCACAGTGAAGAATGACTGCTTACATAAACACAATGTTTTCTGTACCTTCTAGAAGAAACTGTTCAACATATTCTTCATTTTCATTCAATAGGTTTGAATACAAAATAATGATTTGAGATGAACACAAAAAACTAGGTGTTAGGCTGACTTAACAGGTCAGAGGGGAGGAGCTAGAAGGGCTATTGTTCCCTCTCCATGGCAGGTGACAGAGAGGCCACTTTGCTCATTTGTCCTCCTACTCCTCTCCATATATTGGGGTAGATAATGGGAGATTCTGTCAAAAGTGCAGAGCATTTTGCATTTCTCTGGTCCCTCATTGCATCAGTCCTGAATCTGATCACCACAAAATCTATATAAAATGTCATCCATTTTGTAGTGGGATTTTTACCATTTGTTCCTCTCTTCAGCCCAGGAACATATTGGAAATATGGTCTCTGCAAGGTGGTGACTCTGTTCAGCCTGCAGCCTGGCTACTCTTCTCAGTCTGTATTCTAGACCCTGCTGATACCCTCCGTCAGCCCCGCTCCAGGGCTGGCATGTAAATGTAGCCAGAGCCCAAGTCCCAGCACGTGCTGAAAGGCCGGTCCCTACTGTCTCCTTGGAGCATTCCATTAAAACCAAGATTAGATGAATCAGATGGGATTAATTTCCTCCTCTGATTGTACTTGCATCTCCTCATCCGCCACTACCAAGGAAAGGTTGGTGTTTCAGAGTGATGGCCTAATTCAAACTCCACTAATACAAAAAGGGCAGGCAGCAGAGATTGGCTGGTGATTTCATTAGGAGTAATGTCATCACTGGGCACTGTGACCAAGAGCTTGTGACCCCATGAGAGAGAGGCAGCCCTCTGGGTGGTCGCCCTTCAGCAGCGCGGGGAAGGCAGTAGAACAAACCAGAAGATTACTTTCTCCTGGCAGTCAGGTCTCCTCTTGTCACCAGCCCCTGGGTCCTTGTCATCCAGCCTGGCAGTTTTGCCCAGTTTCTCCCAACGTATCTTTGGCTGGCTGCCCCCAGCACTTCCAGCCCTCTCCTTGGAAGATCCACACAGCCAGGATGAGTGGCACAATGCAGGTCACAGAGGTCCCATGAAGGCGTGGCTCAACACCTCGACAATTGCAGGGCTGGATTCTGCTTTCCACTCCGAAGGCTGATGTCTCCAGCCTCGCTGACACCAGTGCTAACCTGGCTATCTCGACAGAAGGTGTTCTCAGGGTTAGTCTCTGGGGAGAGAGGTGTCTCCACTGGGTGACTTGGCATCCCTTTGGAAGGAGAAATGAGGGGGAATTCTGTGCTGTGGGTATACACAGGCTAGCAGAGATTAGCCAAACTCAGCTGCAACCTATATTACTCTTAGATTCAAGCCCTGCTGAGGCAAGAGAAATCATTAATTCCATATTTTAACTGAAATCCCAGCAGGTTGGCGATGGGGTCCACGAACAGAGCTCCCGAGTGCTGCTGACAAGACTCATATAAGCTGGAAGTAATGCGCAGGGAAAAGGCTTCCTCCCAGGCTGCCACTGACCATTAGTATGTTATTTTTGGTCTTGTAGTGTGCAGTAGAATGCAAAAGAAAAAAGATGCCAAAAATTCACCTGTCAGTTGTGTGCAAAAGAAGCTAATGCTTTAATCTCTATTCTCCTCCCTACTGTATAAGTAAAGCAAGGTAAACATATTAATAAAATATTTAAAGAAGCCCAGTGTTCTGCATTTTTTGTAATTTTATTTTCCTAAGAAACCAATGTTTATAAAAGAGCAAATATGAACACTATCCCATTTTCAGGAAAACATGTGAGAGTACAGAGTAGAAGAGCCACGTATGAAAATCCTTCCCTGACCTCATGAAATAGTGAGAGCAGAAAGGTTCATCATGAAGTACTGGATAACCCCAGAGAATACTATACTTCTATTTTTCAGGTTGTGATAGAGGCACATACTGACCTCCAGAAAATTATTTATCTACTTCAACATTTTTTTTCTCATTCCTACAAAGAGCACGGTTCAAAGCGTCCTGCGTGCATGTCACTCAGTCCAGTTCCCAGCTTTACTGACCATTCATTAGTGGTTAATAAATGTGTTTTAATTATTCATACAATTCCCTCCTTTCAAATGCAGAAAACTGAAATTTAATACAGAAATGAGTCTCAACATAAAGACACAAGATAAGAGCAAGTTCATGGGAAGTAATCATACAGAATCTTAAACAGAGCCTACCAGCTTAGAGTCTGCACACTCACCCAGGCAACCAAAGCTAATCAATTTACTGCCTCAAAAAAAAAAGTCTCTAGAGATATTATCCCATCATTTCCCATTATTGAAGACATAGACCTAAAAAAGCATGGATAGGCATTGAAAAAAATTTTCCCCAATCTCTTTACCTGATTATTTTATTCATAAGAGTCTCAGATTTAGGCTTTACAAAAAAATACTATTTTTGAGAAAAAATAAATGCCCAATAATTTTATGTCCTAGTTTCTAGTTTTCTTGTGAGCAAACAAGATCTTAAATCTCATCTACACTCTCCTTGTACCTCCCCATCTAGCTTTTTTGCATATTAATTCTGGTATTTAGGTTTTAACTCAGTACCCTAAGAAAACTAACTTGAGCTTCAAGGAAAATAAAAAGGTGATCCACACTGGCTGTTCCCCTGTCGTTACCCCGTGAAAAGGAACAGTTCGTGTTTCAGCTTCCCTGGGGTTAAGTCACCAATGGCCGCTAAAAGTGCGGCTTGTGCCTGTGGAACCAGAGCCTGACAGCACCTCACAAAACGTGACAGATAATGTCATTTCTTTTATACCTAGGGGAGTAAAGAACAGGAAAATATAACAAACTTCCCTACATCAGGCACTGAGACAGAGCAGAACCTGAATCAAAGCTCAGGATGAGTCTGTGACCTGGCTGCTGTGGTATGCAGCAGTTCTAACATGTTCCCTGATGTGCCACCCACGGGGGCATCCTTCTTCCTGTCCAGGGTAGCCATGAACACCAAGAGCTCACTTAGGACACAAGGCAAAAGCACTTGTGCATCACCCAGAGCCCTGCATCTCACCGCAGATTTTTTGAGCAATTGAAGGCAGAAGTGAACACCTCACTAAAAATAAACAGAACTCAGCATAAAGGTCTGAGAAGGAAATGCCTTTTCGAACAGCAGAGACAGCAGCCCAGCGCTGGGCTGCGTCTGCAGAGGGGGAAGGCAGGGCTAATGGCATTGCAGCCATGACGCACCACTACTATTCATGGCAAAAATTTTCTCTAGTGAAATGTAGCACGTTATAAACCACCCATGACCACTCAGCTGGTTAGACTATTTGGCAGCTTAAATATTCTAACTGTGCTGGAGGAGACAGCTGAACTAGCTGCTCAGGGCCAGGAATCAGCCCCAGGTCAAACTCATTTACATAAATGACATTTTCCTACACTTTTAGAAATAAATGGTCCTGAAAAATCACAGATGCTTAGTACTGCGCTAATAACTGCATCAGGCATCTAAATTCCTGCATTTATTGGGGTCTGAGGTTTCAAGAGGACAGCAAGCTGTCCCAGAGCAAGCTACCAGGGTGCCCTTCCACTGCATTTCAGCTCGATCTGCCCATGCCCTGACCCAGGAGTGCTGTGCATCTCAAACAAGTATCCTCCCCGAGCAGCCAGGGCAGCAAGCATGACTATCCATGAGCTTTCCTTCAGGGCCGGAGCAACATGCTCCACCAATGCTTTCCATGTTTTGGGCTATGCTGGAACTCCTCTTCAGCCGGCTCACACACGGTGGTGCTTCCTGCAGAGCACACATCGGCAGGACACACAGGCAGTGGCAGTGGGAGCAGAATGGCAACTCAGGTGTACTCAAAACTCAGGATTCAAACTCAGATTATGACCTTATCCTCAACAGACACCCATTACTCCCACAAAGAAACACTTCTGCTCTACCTATCCAGGCTTTCATGTCAGTGTCAAGGACAGCAGAGAAATCAATAGCATGTGGCCTGTTCAGTTTTGACATTCTTTTTTTGTAGTCCCTTACATTGCACACAAAGCTCTGTGTATATATTTACACTATATTATATGGATGAATTTCAAGGAACACAATTTTACGGTGCATATCTCATGTGCCATCCCTGCAGCTCTCAGACAGCAGCCCCAGGATCCTGTACAAGGATCCTTTTTATTTTAATGCTCAAGTGACATTTCTTTCTTATTGTTTACTGAAATGCAATCAGTGGGGTAACTTTTTATGTATGAAAATTACTAGTGATATAGGGTAGGAAATACATACAGGTACAAACCAAAAAAAGATCTTCAGAAATACCTGCAGTCATTTTGCACATCTGATCATTCATTTTGTGCTTAGTGACAAGAGGTACCTCACTGCATCTCTTCCCCTAGATATTCAGCTTGCTCGTATACTTTGTTTTTCAAAGCTCAACACATTTAGACAGTTAATTGACAACTTTAAATCTGGCAATATTGAAATCTGTGCAAGATAATCTACAAATGTAACACAGATCTATACATCTCTGCTCTGAAAGTAGGTTTTTTTTTCACATATGTATCCAGATCCAGAGTTTCAGACCAAACCAGCACAGCTGAGAGATGCTGTAGAGATTTTATTTAGCAGAATAGCAAAGTAGACTCGAGTTTAGTTCACATACAACCATTTTTAATTTAGCTTATACGTGTGAAGTCTTTGGGACCAGACAGAATACTCCACAAAATTAAGCAGTGGATTCACAACACAAAAACCAAGGTTACTCATGTCATCATTTGTTTCTCAAGCATGTATTTTATCATATGGCATGGTACTGACTTATGCTTACTTCAAAAAAACCAAAACACAACATGTGTTTGTGAAGTCCTGAATATTACTTAAAGATGCTGCTCCACGTAACACTTCATGATCTCATGGATGAGCAGAAGATCCTTAAAAACCAAGTCTCTGCTGTGATGAAAACCAGCTCTGGCAGTGCAAAAACAACACACTCACAAATATCCTTAAATAGACAGCAAGCACAGAAACCTTGCTGCTTGCAAACTGCATTATTCCCACATTTGCACCATAATCCCACTGTCGGTACAATGTTTAGCCTTTATGCTATGCTGTTTCAAGCAGTGGTTATAAATAAAATAGATACCATCAAAAACACAATAAATCTGCATTTTTTGTCCATCTCCATTTGTGTCATTTACAATATAGCAGGTCTTATACAGGGAAAGACCCCAAATAGAACACTTTCATAGTAAGAAAAGGGGATCCTTATAATTCTGTGCATTCTGTGACACAGTAACAAGCAAAGAGCACGACCCACATCCACAGCTTTGCATTTGGTATCTATCACAAGACATACCTTTATCATTCACATCTGCAAAAAATTAAGAGGGAATGCAAACCTTTCACAGAAGCTTTGAGGCAGCCATTGATCACTCATCCTCTTTTGTCCCCTAAGCAGGTAAGGGCAAAGAAGGGAGGCTGTTCTTTCAGTGAACACAAGCTTTAATCTACACTCCACATACAGGGCTTTCTGGGCAGATCTGGACAGGGCCTAGTTTTTCCCACTGAAGATCAGAAGCAAGTCAATGGAACCCAGAACCGACAATTACCTGAAAATGTAGCTACTTGCCTGAAAGCATGGAACATCCATGTGCCCATCCAGACCAGGCATTTGAATTAACACTTCTGGGGGCTGCTCTGTGAACTATCCCATCAGGATGCTCTTTCTCATCAATGCCATTCTGCTTTGAATAATTAAACCTATACCGAAGCAAGGACCTCAATCTAACACCAGGGCCACACAAACAATCAGTTGGCTTCCCCCTATTTTTGTCCCAGTAGCTGCTTTTTTGAAGAACAGTGTCACCGTGAGATATAACTGAGAGAAGCTGACTTCTTTCAGTTATAGAGATATAACTGAGAGAAGCCAGTTGTGACCTGATCAGTGTAGGGATAGGCTTTGCCTAACCAGAGACTTGAAAACTGCTCATCTGTGCTCCAGAGGAGTTTGACAAGTATCAGAGTACTTACTGTCTGGGCATCAGGATTTAAAGTCTTCATCAGGATAAAGAAGGATTGACAGATGCCCACTTCTGCACTGCTGCTCAGTCTTCTTGGAGACTGAAGGAAATTTTCTTCTATTATTAAAGTGTTGCAAAACACTCCTCTAAAACATGAAGGATATTTAAGCCATATTCTCTACTGCAGAAAAAAGCAGTAATAAGAGGCTTCTTATTGCACAGGAGAACAAAGATGCAGAGAGATGATCAAAAATCAGTGGTTCATAAAAAATTCTCATATCAGAGGATGGAAACTACCAAACATATCCTTAATAAGATAACAGTTCATCACTCTGTGAAAACTTAGCTTCATTAGTCAGTCAGAACCAAGTAATATAAAATATTCTGAGTTAGAAAGAACCCACAAGGACCACCGAGTCCAACACCTGATTTCACACAGGGCAACCTAAAAACATGTCTCTAAGACTGTATGTAGGCCCTTTAGCTGTGTGGCTTCCTCCTCAGCATCAATCCTGGATAGCATGGGAAGGTTCTTGTGGAAAATATAACGATTTCTGAGGCCTATATGAATGAAGATCAAACAGTTGCTGTTTAACAGTGCTTCTTGCATGTCCTGTTATTTGGGGGCTTACTTAAAAACAACGAGTCAAACTATAGATATACTACAAAAAAATCACTCCTGATTGTGGTTCATGCAATTGTTCACCTTGACCCTGCATTCCAGTGATTATACCTCTACCTTTTGGTAAGCAATAAAATTACAGTGACCTAAGCAGTTCAGCAGAAATTAAATGTGTTCAGCTCACTAAAGCTCTGGTGAAGATATTTGAATTTCTTATTTCATCCAAGAGAGGACAATTGAAAGATATTTTACACTAATAGTCCGCAACATGTTTCTGTTTCTTCCAGGAGCTCTCGCTCAGGATTTGACTCCAGGGCAGATACGCTGACGCAAAAGTCCACACTTTCATTTGAACCACCTTTTTAATAAGGGTAAAACTGATTCAGCTTCAACACATAGGGTAACAAAGCACTAAGCAAGTTTTAAACTGAACTAGGCAAGACAGCATGGTCAATAAAGAACAGTGTTAAATTTTGTTTTAAATCTTATTTCCTTTAAAATACAGACAAACAAGGAAGCTGAATAACACGCAGTCAATATTTAAAATGTAAATTCTATCATTCTTCTAAAACTGTACACAGGCTTTCTCTAAACTCACACAATGATGCTCAGTACACTTCTGAGGAGGAAATTAGGCCACAGAAAAGAACAATTATGATGACTCCATGGGGCAATTTTCTGTCACTACATTACTGCTGACATTCGCTAAGTCCTGTTTCCCTCACGCCTGAATTAAAGTACAATGGCAAGTATGAATCTCAAACTGAGAATTTAGCATGTTGTACACATTAGTGGATTGCAGCCTATGTAATTTATTTTTATTTATAAATTACCTATTAGCTCAATGTTTCCTTTAAAAAGGTCTGAGAGCACTGCAAAAAATTTATTGTGTAATAAAAAATAAAATTCCTGGAAGTTTACATACTGAAAACCAAATGTAAACCTGAAAACTCCAGTGAAGTCAGCGATGCTCTGCCAAATTGATTTCTAGGACACATATGCAGTCAAGCCATTTTACTTTCCTCAGGATCATTTAGGTTGTCTACAGCAGAGCAGGAAACAGGAAGATTATCTTAGTATCAATCCAAAACTTCAGTCAGAAAAACATTATTCCAGTTCCCTGGGATTATTATCAACATTTTGCATCGTTGAATTGGAAAAATAAAGTCTCACAAAGAAATCATATTAGCATACAATTTTATTACCTTCTATTAATCTGAAGTCAATAATTTTGATATGACTACATTAATTCTGAAATAAACAGACATTTTTAAATACATATGAAGATGATGGGCTTTAACATGAGAGCACTTGGTTGATCTGCACTCTTAATCCACATGCAGGATACATCGATCAAATATTATACATATCCTTTCATTTTACACTGGTCCATAATACAGCACAATTTCTGAAGGTGAAAGCAGGGAAGAAAGAAATCATATTTTCAAGTAGCCCTTTTATTTAAAAAGAGCATCAATGATATATTAAGCCAATGTGTTTCTCTCTGATTTTGATTTTACTTACAGTATACACTTTTGCAAAATATACAGCTCATCAATGATACACAAACAGTGGCCCTTTACTAAGGGCAAGTAACTGGAAAAAGAAAAAAAAAAAGAAAAAAAAGAAGTACAACAGAAAAGAAATCTACAGATTAGAAAACTCGTATTTTAGAACATTATGTCACTTCAGAGTGCCTCCAATGTTGGTAAGAAAGGTCATGCACAACACTTCTAATGTTGTCATTAGTCCATGAAAGAAATCTCTGTGTGCTTCACATGAACAGAAAAAGGTACAAGACAGAAAGAAAGCAGCTTTCTCCAGTTATCTCTTAGGCCTGTCTATGTCATCAATGGTAGCTAACAGCTTCTGTCTTGCCTTTTTGTTGATGTAGGTGCCCAGACAAATATTCACCAGATTGGTCAACTGCTTAGTGGAATATTCCTGGCAAACAAAAGCAGATCATGTTAGAGCAGAATAAAACACCAGACAAAGACAGAAAATTTTAAAGAACGCAGACATACTCAGTGTGGATTTTACAACTGATAGAAGCATCAGTACACAAGAGAGATTTAAAGCTGTAGCTAAGTCATGTCTGGATAGTTTTCATAGTTGAGGCATAGAGAGGACAAAACTGTATTTTGCTACATGGAGGCTTATAATGGAAAATGCTTATGACTTTAAAAGTACTGGACAGAGTTCACAGAAAGTAACTCTGGGAACATGTATATAAATCAATTTTTAATGTATTTCCCATTCCTTGGGAGGCTTGGTGGGAAGTACGTATGCAAATGGTTAAGCTTTTAACACAAAACCTTTTTTTTAAACAAACAATAAAATAAATGTTATATGTATGTATGATAAATGTTGATGATCTTTTTTATTTTGATTTCCCATTTCCAATATGCTTCTAAATGCTTCTGTCTGCAGAGTGTCCAAACAAGTTTGATTTTAGTACATGATAAAGGAAAAAAAAATGTCAAAAATGTGAAGAAAATAATTCTTAGCACCTGTGAAAACACCATATTTGCCAGTATTACCTTTATGTCTAAAACTATCCAACACATAGTTTCCACCAATGGGTTTAAAAAAGTTTTTCCCTGTAGGTCATCAAACCCGGTAGCTCACAATCTCTCTTGGGGCGCCAGGCAATACAAGGAAAATTCTATCAGACATATTTTTTCCTCCCTTTCTAGTGGGATTTAAAGTAATCCCAAAATACGGATTTCAAGTGCTCCACTTTAACAGACTTTTTACTTTAAAGATGGGTATCTCCAACAGCATGTGACTATTACTTACACAGACCTGTTATAATTGTTAGTTCATGCTATACTGAAAGCATCTGAATGCTTTCAAACCACAAATACTGATATCTCAGCAAGAAATGCTGATTAAGCACTATCAAATGAAGAAAGCATAAGCAATGAGTCTTCTCCATCGTGCCTTACAACTTAGTTTAAGCAATCTACTCCTAAAGGCAATACAAAACCTAATGGTGTGATCCCAAAACATAATTCTTGATGATCAAGTTGTGCATTTTGGCATATTCTGAACAGCTCACAAACGCTTTCAGTTTCCCTTTGCTCCAGTTCTCTACACTTCTAACTTCATATGATAAAAATTAAAATGTACATGCACACATACGTTTATATTTATACTGCTTCCTATATAGGTTTTACTGTAATAAATGAAAATATACATATATATGCCTATATTCATTTTTAACACATAGAAGGATTATTTATAGTTGTTAGCATGTTTTTATCATCATGGTGAATTTTCTTAATAGACAGGAAAAGAATGCAAATTTAACTCTTACCCTATGTTCTTTTATCCAGCATTCCATGTCATTTTCTGTCAGGTAGTATGCTTTAATGTAGGTCTCCACAAATTCTTTATCTGGAATAGGCCTAATGTCTGTCAACTTTTCTAGTTTCATTAAGAACTGTTGAAAATCCAGTTGCATCAAGGCACGTCCTTCATTGCTGCACTTCTTTACATTAGCATAACTAAAAAGAGAAACAGTGGAAAGCAAAACTCATAAGGAAATAAAAATGAATTTTGCTTCTCAAAGTTCACTTAGTCTTTTGAACCTTGAGGGGGAGCAAAATTATAGTCTTAAGTCAAAAGCAGACAAGAACTTCTCTTAGGATGCTGCAGAGCTTTATTTGCAGTAGTATAACACATTTTAGCCCAGTCATCGAACAGAACCCCACTGTAGCCAGTGATACCTAGAAAAATCACACTCTCCTCTCCCAAAAGCCACTAAAAATCATCCTACATTGAACAACTTCCTATAAGTAGGTTAGAGGAAATTAAACCAATGCTAATTAGCACACTGGACAGTGGTTTCAAGTGAGTACAACCACTGGAAGTCTGAAAGATACCATGGCAGCTTTAGGAATGGTCACCAGGAGCTTGCTGAACCAAGTAGGAGCACCAAAGAAAGACACAATTTGCTCAAAAACAGCCACAGCAACCAGAGGATAAAGGGTAGCAGCACCAGCTCATCTCTGTGAGAAGTTGATGTTTTAAAGAGAACAGATTGCCAGCAAACTAGTGGCAGGTTAGAGGAGACAGTAGATGAGCTTAAGGGCAGGGTAATACAGCAAGGATCACAGCAGAGTGATAGCCAATAAATGAGGAAAACGATCTTTGCAGTTCTTCAAACAGGTAAGGAACTGCATGTGCCGAGATCAAAGGAAATGACACTGCAATGCCCTTAAGAATGCCAGTTTCAGCTGTGTACAGGGTCTGGGGCACAGTGTCTTTAGAGACTTAATCCAGCTCATCCACCAGCTGCACCCACAAGTGACAACCCTGTCTCACTATTTCCACTCTTTCCCTCTATCAAATCTAAAACAAGCTCAGTTTTCCATAGATTCATGAAGCTGATCCTAATTATTACACAGTCCCTAGACTATTAGGATTGATGCAAAGGAGGCAGCAGAAACATGCAGCTGGGAACTGGATACACAGCAAGGTCAGGTTAAGAATAAGAAGAAATTTCACACTTAGAGTTGGTACACAGAAAGAATTTGCAGAATGCAAAACTAACAGAGGCAAAAAGAGAGAGGACCAAGGCAAAAGTCCTCTGGAGCTTCATAGAAGACTAGAAGATGATTTTCAATAGGCTCAAGAAGCCAGCAGGGAAACAGGAAAGAACACAGAACAAGGAGATAGGGAAGGACAACATTTAAAGAAAGATAATGACTGCAGTGGAGGTAATTCTTCATTCAGTGAAGAGCCTGATGAAAGCAATGTCAGCTGACTGCATGACTGGATGAGAAACGTCTCCTTCATGGCTTTTAACTCCATACATTCATTGAATTCAGAGATAAAAGAAGTTATGAAGGTATTCAGAGAGTCAGCTATTCAGAACACCTTCCTTCCCTTTCCACAGTGGGAAGAGAACTTACAAGATATGTAAAAATAACAGAACTGGCCAAGAATAAGAAATTACAGGCAAATATTTGGGAGAAGATGATAACGAGTACTTTTTACACCCTCAGAAATGGTACAGGACAAATTATATCAGCAAAGTATTCCCAGTTCACCCTGTTTAGGTGAAAGTAAAGGTCAAAGTTTCATGGTAAGTCACAAGCATGAACCTAAACTGCAGCATAGAGCAAGACATATGAGTGATGATCTTCAGAGCTAAGGATTAAATGGTTCATGTACACTGAAGTCACAAAAGATGAATGAGATGTGATGTAAGAAAAGGAAACAAGTTGAAAACAAACACGAAGGCTGAGGTAGAGGAGGTTGATAGTGACTGACAGTATTATCTACTTGAAAGGTAAGAGGAACAGGGGGAGGAGAAGAGATATGCCTTTGTTTCACTTCCTTTTATTTGAGGCATGATAAGTGGAAAATAAAATTTCAAAAAGGAAAGCTAGTTGTATAGGCTATATGTCATATGAAGGAATTGAGAAGCCAGAGACAGGTCATGGATGGATTTAGTCACCCTGAACATGGAACTGATTTCTCTAGAAACTGCAAAATAATGATGGCATGAAAACAAATGGGCATGAGATAAAAAATGATGGCTTTATGGAAGCAGTGGAAGCTGATGATCCTCAATAGGCAGCTAACACTTGGAGAAGAAGGGTGTTTTGTTGAGGTCCTAATTTAGAGCAGACAGCAGGAGAGTGGGATGGAAAGAAGTAAAATAGATAGTAGGGAGTGAACAGGGTAAAGATAACCAGGAAAGAAGTATGGAAACATATGTAGAAAGAGTGGAAGACAGCACATATTCTATGATGCAGAAGAAGTTCCGATAAGAGCCCAACCATGTAGCAAGGGGACAAAACCATAAAAATAAATGCAGTGGATGAAAAGTCTGCAATACTCAGGCTACAAAATTGCATCTGAAAAGACTGGGACACTGATTAAAAGAGAGAGGGATAAGCAAGGTGTAGCAGTTCCTGAATAAGGTATTCAAGCATCTGTCGATCAAGCCAACTAAGACACCTCTCTGTTCTTGATGAATTTGGAAAAATTATACTCTATGGCTACCTTAAGATAACTGATAGTGTCTATAACTCCATCTTTCTTCCTGGCAAAGATAAATGGCATCATCATAGAAGTACTGACAACTATATTTTAACTTCCTCCTTTGCTCTGCTGGGAAATGATAATTTTCATATAGAAGTTTCTTTGAAAGAGTACTGTATTTTCATATGCTTCAGTAAAACATTCAGTGTCATTCTTCAGCAGTATCTAGGAACAAGATCACCCCCTTTAGGCTCAATGCTGCACTGTGAAACAATTGCTAAGGAGTATGTTAAGCATTGACAATTTTTAGGGTCCCCAAAAGAACATGAACTCACAAGGACACTACAAAATTAGAATTTTTAACTCTATATAATAAAAATTATCATTATAGACATACTTACCCAAAAGCAAGACTTTCATAAATACTTACCCTTCCACAAGAGTTCTATTGGCCAAGCGTATGCAGTGCTCCCAAAGGATGTTGGAGACTGGCAATGGAATACGGACTCTCTTAGACACATCATTCAACCTCCTGTTAAATTCTTCAAATTCCTGATAAAACATAAAAGATGTTTATTCCTTTAGCATAAAACGGACCATACTCTGTACATCCAACAACAGCAACAACTAATTAGAAATGCACATGAAAGAGAATACTGAAAAATAAGAGCAAAGCAGAGAGGCTTAATAGGCACAAACTCAATTGAGCAGAAAACTCAATGTGTAAAGTAGAAAACATATCACTTTCTAGTATATCACTCACAACATTACCTCAGTGATTTTTTTTTAAAGGAACTGCTGCTCTGTTCCCCAGAGCTGTAGTTCTCTGTAAAACTGACACCTCTGAAAATAAACCAAGCAGCTTATCCTTCAAATGCCAGTTTCACTGCCTCACTCCCTACACTCATATTTAGCTTCTTTAAGTCAATATACAGTCACTGAAGAAAATCCAGTGATCTCTTTATCCCGCTAAATACCTGCCCCACCAGCTTTCGAAGAGAAGCTCAGAAATATTGCAACCACTTTTCATTCTTCAACCTTTCACATTAGATAATTCCTCAGTGCTTTAGAAGGAGCTGAGAGCACCCATTGAAAGAGGCCAAATCTAACAGTTTAAGACTACACTGCAGCATTAGATAACAATTCAGATTAAGGGAAGGCGCCTGTTTCCACATGAATCATCAATGGCCTGGATGGATTTCAGCTGCTACTATGAGTGAGAAACTAGTCATAACTGAACACAATTATTGCTACAATGATTTTGTGACTTAAATAAAGTGAAACAGAAGTCCTGTGCCAACGATTAAAGCCTTTATCATTTAAAAAAGTATCAAGTAACTTCAATATTAAGCAGACTGGTAATGAACTCCTCTGTATAACCAGAAAAAGCCATTTGCAGTGCAGTCTTTTAAGACCATACTTGCCCCACAGAGATTTTATTTCCAATTTTATTTATTAATCTAGGGGTTTTTTTCCTTTTCCTTTTTTTCTTACACCTCCCCTCAAAAATTCAGTAAGTGAAGAAAATCAGAAGAGAACCTCAGTAACCAACTGGCATTTAACACAAATTTTCTGAAAGATGAATTTGGCAAGAGGATGCAGGGTACCACAATGTCATGCTTTAACAGGCATACAGCTCACTCTTCTAAAGACGCCTAATGCTCCAGGATAATCAGTTTCTTCAACAATCCTCTTTCCCCAGTTTATCTGCTTCCAACATACAGTGACTGAATATAGAACTTTGTGGATGCATGCACATGACTGAAAGTAGTTGAATATTACTTTAAACACTGTGCTCACATTTGACATTCCTGGAGCCCCAGTGTACACAGAAAATCACTCATTGCTTAGCAGTTATCTAAAAGCTTTCGTAGCAACCAGTGCTAGCTATAGAATAGAGAGACCAAAGTTGGTTTTAAATGGTATTAGCTCTGATTGTCCTGAAGCAAATTCATCAGCAGTTGCATACCCACAGAAGGAAAAGGTTTTGCCCCAGAGATCAACTATTTTAAGCACAAATTGGTCTCAAAAAGTCACAGCAGCATAAACAAGGATAACTACAAGGATTCCATCAAATTCAGTGCAATGATATATCCTCTGTCAAATTCTTTCTTCTTTGCCTTTTTTTTAAGCAGAGAAGAGCTACAAAGTACAAAGGTGTTATCCAAACTGTTATTTCACACAGATGTGTAGCTTATTCTGTGATTCACACTTCACACATCTTTAAAATAAAATTTTCAGTTTCTCTGAAAACAATTAGTAATTAATATAGTATAATTAATTAGCATAATTCTACCACTACCAGAACTTCCCTCTGAAGACTTTTAGAAACATTATTTAGGCATATATAGAAGGATGAGGAAGGGCTTGTCCCAAGAACTAGTTCTGTATGCCATAAGACGTGGCAATTGTATAATGACATCTACTGAATGCAATTGACAAGTTGGGTGAATAACTTCCTTTCCTTTCCAAATGTTAACTTCTAAATAGAGCAACTTCAATCAGATACTGCATTATCATTTTTGGTGCTGAATTGACCTACAGCTCACATGATACATCTCAAAGACAATCAGCAAAATTATTTGGAAGAGCAAACAGTGTGGTTTGGATTTTTTTAGCTATCTCCAGCTAAAGGCTATCACTGGCCACTGGATTTCCCTCAGTGTCACATGTTTCTCTACCATTCAAGACTTAGACATGAGACTCATTAAACTTTTGCGGTCACTTTCACACACCATGTAGTCAAAAAAATCATCACTGAAAACAATGCTTTAGAAGCAAGAATAATGAAGCTTCTGGACAGACCTCATAGTAATTTCCCATTCATCAGGATGATGTATTGTCTTAGCCATGCCACTTCAACAGTTTTAGTGAAGTATTACAGCAATGTAGTGTTTATATAAACTCTAGCACACCATTTCCCATAGGCTATTCACCTTTAATAGAGCATCTACATATACGTTGTGCTGTGACATGATTTCCTTCACATCCCATTTCACATTAGCCATGAGAAGCAGCATTTGTTCATAGTCAATGGCTTTAGCAGCAACAATCCAATAAACTGGTTTACGTAGTTCACTGGCAGTTGACACTGTCTGAAATAGAAAATAAATAAAATGCAATGCTGTAAATTTCTGGCTAGTAGGAGCAATATATAACTAGGATGTACAAGTATATGCACCATAATGTACAAGTTTCAAATCTTCTGCATCAAAATCATCTGTGAATTACACAATTCTGACCTGAGAATAGAACTGCTGAAGAAAAGGCTTCTTGGCAGCTGGCATCACTGCATCAAGATGAGGCTGAAGAAATTCAAACTGCTCAGCCAGAAATACCCTTTGAAAGCAAAGAAAATTTACTGTGAACTAAGAGCAACGCTTGGCATGTCTCCTTACAATTTTTACTCTACAGTTGACATATTTGGCAAAAACAATATGCAACTTTGGAAAATTTAGTCCCAAGAAGAACTGTATCAGTTGCACGCCAGCATATCAACCAGCATTCTCAATTCTGACAATTTTAAAATGTACTTGCGAAGAAGAAAATACTTGAATAAAGAGACTAAGGCTTGAATATCAACAATTCATATTTCTGTTTCACTGAGGATACGCTGCAAAAGTCTGAGCCAAGGCCTAGTAAAGTCAGCGACCAAGAGTCACGCAATTTCCACTGCAGGACAGTCAACTTTGATATTAATAAATCCATCTCAGAATTTCAAAATAACATTCCTAATTAATTTTATACTAGTGAATCTATAAAATAGACCTTGATCTCATATCCTTCTCAGGGGTAGAATTTGTTAATAACAACATAATAAGGAAATACATTTTTATCTAAGCATAAATGAAAAAATATTTTAAAAATTAACTTCTAATCTTTAAGTGTCATCTTGTGTGAGGAAAAAATAATTCCTATCTGACTCTTACTATTATTCTTATCAAATAAAAGTCACTTTGTAACATTTGCATTAATTGCTGGTTATAATCTCCTCCTGTGCTGTGACATAGGTACACTTCTACCCACTGCAAAGAACATGGTAATTCAAGCCAAAATGACTTAAACTAAGCAGTTCTGAGTCAAGTATTTAATATAAGGTGAAAATGAACCATACAGATTAAATATTACCATTAGAAACATTCTCCTGTTAGATTTGGTCATGTATTGTCACAAATTACTGGATCATCTGCAGTAAAACTTCATTCCTTGTGCTTGCATGTTGCTAGACCAAAGAATTAGACTCCTTAATAAAGAAGTTACCTTTATCACTCATATTTAAAATCACATTGAGAGATAGGAATTTTTGACCTGTCAAGAAGGCTTTGGATTGTAACCACAATTTCTTAAACAATCAATAGCTTTCAGCAATCACAAATACAATGTGTACAGTAAACAACCTACAAGGATTCTGTGGCCACCACTCTCTCTGCCAAACCATACAGCGAATTGCCAGATGTCAAAACTACGAGGTGACTGAGATGTGGGCTTGGCACCTTCTCTTTTCTCTCTTCAGCAGCTGTGAGAGTTCCTGAAGGATCAGCAGACACCTCCTAAAACAAAGGATTAAACAAATTAAACCCCACAAAACCAGCAAGGATGGCTCCAGCTGAACAGCTTCAGATGCCAGATAAGATGAAGGAATGTTTCAAATTCTAAGGTGTAATTTAAATCAAGCCTATTTCTATTTGAACAGTATAGTAAAATGGGTGAAAAAAAATCCTATCATGTAAATCAGTATCCAAGGAAAAAATAAATTAAAAGAAAAAGGCAGCAAACAATCTTCTCACTACACCTTAACACCCAAACAGGCTTTAGCCCAACTGCCTTTTGGGAGACTGACTTCTCATCCTTGGAGACAGCATCTTCAATCTGACAGCAACCAAATAGAGAGACATATCAAAGGAATGTTACTTATGCATGGGCTTTACTGCTTATATGACCTATGGCTAACTTAGATAAAACACAATTGATGTTCTCAATCAAGCTACCATTCCATGGAAACTTCTATCCTGCAGACGTCTTGATGCTAGAAAGCAAGGAAATATTCACAGCAAAGGAATAGAATCACAAGTTTATACCAGTGCCATGTCGCAAAATTAAAGGAAAAAAATAGACAAAAAATTCTACCCCCCTGTTTAAGGAATATAAGTACAGGGTACAGCTAGTAGAGGAATCACAGAAGGAAGAAATTCCCAGAGCAGGTGTACAAAGGGACACCCTCTAAAGCCTGGCTATTTCCCCAAACTGTTTCAGGGCATGAAAACCTGAAAACATAAAGGTAGTTATGGCTGGCTTGGATTAATTATTCATACCATGCTTATACATAGCCCACAAGAAGATGAGAAATGCTACAAAGTAAAGGTAATACAGCACCCAGAACAGGTAAGAAGATAGGCAGGATTTGGCACTGATTTAATAAGAGCCTTTCAAGACCCTGGGGATAGAAACTGTGGCCAGAGTCTAGTCTATGGATGCTACAACATATCAGCCTGTGTGTATGGAATGAAAACAAGTAACAATAACACAGTCACAAAGTAGTGGAAAAAATAACTTTTACAAAAGTAAAATCAGCGGGCTAACATGGCTGCTGTAAACAGCGTAGAAATAACCAACCAAGAGGACTACAATAATGCTTAAACATAACATTTACGGTCGGACTCAAAAATTAGTGTAATTGTGAAATCTCTGTTAAAAAATGGAAAAAGATAAAGCCAGAAACAACATTATGAAAAACAGCAGCTTTCAAGTTTGCGAATTGTCTGTTTGTTTCAACTAGAGATAGCAATAAAAGTAGAAGAAATTGCAATGAAGTAACTAAGAAATGAAGGAGAAAGGGAGAAAAATAGACTCAAGCTAACCACCACAGTAGCCATGAATTTCTTCTGGGCTTCACAGCAGAGAACAACTGTGAAGAGAGACCTGAAATAGAGTACTTGCTATTCAAGCAGGTTTTTTTCAGACACTTTTGCTTAAGGAGAAGAGGAGAGCAGTGAGCACCTGAAGCACTGGTGGAACTTAGTAGTGGTGTCACTCATTCTATATTGCAGGATTCAGACAAAGAATAATTTCAGACCTTGAAACGCCAAGAGAAAAAGTATCGCACGTATGATCAGGTGAAAACTGGAAAACCAACAGGGCAGTTATTCTGATAGCAAAATATCTGACAGACCCATTGCGGTTGTATTGCAGCAATTAAAGGTAGGGCAGGTGAAAATTGATTATGTCAAATGTGTAAGGACCTGGTGAGAATTTAAGTGATACAGGATGAGCAGAAAGATCAAAACTTTGCTGCTATAGACAAAGCAGCACCAGAATGTGTTTACTGCTTGGATGAAAGCCAAACCAAAAGTGGCATTAAGAATATAAGACAACTGAGAAGATAATAGCATCCAAGCTGTTAAAAGTGGTTTGAGGTGTGGAGGAACAAAAATTCACAAGTTCCACTTTAACTCTCTCAGATTCTGTTCGGCAGTTTCCTCCCGTGGTGTGACAGCCCAAGGCAATAGGGAGGTGGATTTGCTACATCAGAAAGGCTCTTTCAGTTCTGCATCTCCAGAGACGTCAAACACAAGCATAAAAATGGGCTACAGCAGATGGAACAATGCACAGTCTGGGAAAGCAGAGTTCTCACTAATAAGGGTGAGAAAGTACCTTCAGACTTATAAAAAAAATATTGGAATAAAGTTACAGACAAAAAAAGCCAATAAAGCAGGGAACCTTGATGGTTCCCCACAGAAATTCTGACATTAAAAACAAGGACTGCTGACTGAGCAATACCATCAACACATCATTTGTAGCACAAAAGATTGCACAGAAATACACTAATGAGCAGAAGATAAAACTTCTAAAAGAAGCTTATGGTAAATGTGATCAGATTCAGTTGCACTGAGCACAGGAACAATTATAAAGGCTAGCTATAATGTTACGTTATTTGAAAAATTAATTTTCTTTGCTCTGTGTTTACATTCAGCCAGATAAACTTGGAATTAAACTGATTAGATGCTTCACAATACTATGAAGTCTGCATTCTGCTGAGTCTACCAGAATGGAAAAGTAAGCCAAAAGGCCTGGATATTTGCTAAAGCTCATGTAACCTCTTTCAGAGAACTTGAAGGTACTTTCGGAGCACATCCACATGTTTACTCCAGATAGGCAATGACATCTAACCATCTAGCCACAACAATCTGAAAGCATTAACTAAGCCAAAGATCATATTGATTAACTATTAAAAGTCCCTCTTTATCTGCCCTTTTTCTTTTTTCACTTCACTCCATTATCAAAAACACAAATCAAAACAAAAAAAAAATCCCCAAAACCAAACCAAAACACAAACAAACAAACAAAGATGTTTTGAAGTGTTTACACAAGACAAAAATAGCCAAACCCACAGCCCACCAAGCAATGCTTATCCTTAGGAGAGACAGTGAGTGACAGAGCTGGGGGAAGAGCATCAGTAGTAAACATTTAAGAAGCTTGCTTTCTTTCAAAGACTAATTACAAACTACGTAAAAACCAAATATTATGAAGACTTCATTTTGTATTTATCGCATTTCAAAGTTGCCAGCCACTTTGGACACATTTTAAACATTTTTTCTTCCTTTCTGCTTCCCATGAAGGTAAGTAACTAATGAATCTTTTAAAAGCCAAAATTGTGTTGCATCTGAAGAACACAAAAGGTACAAGAGAACTGGCTAAGTCAAAGATATGCTAGCTTCAACTAGGGAGTCAAAGTCTGGTTCAAATATCGTGGCCAAACAGCACGAGCATTTCATTATCTTAATTTGTTCTAAAAAGCAGGCACTGCAAAAGCATGATGATAGCAAAAAGGAAACAGCCAGTGTGCCAATACCCCAAAAAAGCACAAGAGCACTCTGAAAGGGCCTCAGTGATGCATGTGTTTTTTCCTCCTGCCTTCATTAACAGAAATGATCAAATGACTGAAAGCAGCAAATAAAGGGGCAAAACATACAGGCTGGAACAGGAAATAAGGCTACAGACTATTTAAAGAAATCAGATGTTTTTCAGTGTACTGGACTTGCTTAAGTTAACCCTTCCAGTAATGAAGAAAATCTGGAAGAAAATGTCTGTTGCCGGAGATTCCCTTTGTGCACAATAGCAAACAATCCTGAGTCCTGTAAAACTGCCAGCCTCAAGAGGAAGAGAAGAGGAGGGGAGTAGAAGCCAGAAAACTAAATAGCAGCCAGCCAAACTTTAATTTCAAGAAATGTCAAGTTACACTGAGAACATATTGTAGCACCCAGTATTAAGCATGCAAAGAGCAATACTAAAGCAGAATAAACTTGCTTAGCTTTTCCCTGCGTCAGACTAGTAGGTCTTGCTGATCCAGCAGAAATGTGATATGTCAAAGACATATCACAGCCCACACAACATCCTTGTAAGAAAACTGGACAAAATAGATTTAATAAAATAATTTCAAAGTATAAATGGAACTGATGCAAACTACAAGATGCTCTTTTCCTTCCTTGCCAAAAAGAAAAAAAAACTAAAGTGTTAAAAAAATTTTTTTAAAAATTATTAAAAGCACCAGACTTATCTGACCAATAACCCAATGAATTGTAGCAGGCACAGCAGGACAGGTTAACCAGCACTGCCTGCAGACACCATACAGCAGGTCTGACATACTAAATTTTCTCTGGTCTTAGTTTAATTTCCTCATACTGTCATAGGAAAAGAACTGAGTTTTCTAATGCTATACATGACAGGCACACCCAACTAGCAATTATTTATAAAAGCTGCTTTGCTATAAAGGCATGAAAATATCAGGATGAAGCGTTAAAGCAGGCTTATGACTGCTTTGCCTATTAAAGGGTTGCTAATAACAGTAGTGTGAGCTACAGTGTGTGCTTTGCACAGTATCTTTGCAAGATACCTACAGTCGAATTAAAATTCACCTAGAACACATTTTTACAACAAAAAGGTATGTATTAGCAAATAACAGGTATCAGACGAATGGGAGCATGATACTGTTTAATTGTCAGGTATTTCACTTTATCATTTAATTGTTTACTCCCAAGAGGAAAATTTTTAATGAACAGGTAGAAAAATAAAATCTATCTGCATAAGGAACAAGCCTCTCCTTCAATCTCTTCCTCTAAAAATGTCATCCGTAACAAGAGAACGTTTTCATTTCAAGTTTGGCTGAACCCAGTGGCAAACCTCTGTTAAGCCTTCCATCTCAATGGGAAGAGGAGACTATAAAATAATTACCTAAATTAGAAATATAGACTATATCAGGTAATTATCTAAGTTAAAAATTTGACATTCAATTTGCAAGAGAGACATTTTAACAGGTCTGATCTCATAGTGAAAACAGAAACACTTTTATTTCAGTTATCCAAAAGAACTTATAACTGAAGTAACTGATTATCTGTCAGTTATGGTGAAACAGCTGACAGTTAATTACAATCATCCACTTTCACTAACTTTAAACAAAATACTGTAAACTCCACAACCTGCCCCCAGCACACAAAGTGCTGCAGATCACACTCATAACCAATAATCTTTTAAAACTGCACTTCTTCTGGCCTAATACTTTTTGCACAAGATTTCAGTTTTAGAATTGTTTTGATTTCATATACATACACAATAGCAAAAAATTTTAGATTTGATTTTGCAATAACTCTAAATGTTACTGAAGAAATTCTGATCTTAAAGGAGTCAGTGGTGTTCAAAAAGCACAGACAAAACTGTACTATCTGAAAAGGTTCTGGCAGTAGAACAGTCTACAGCACTTGTGACATACCAACACTGTTACCAAGAACTTCATGTGTGCTGACAGACGAGGAAAAGCCGACTAACCCCAAATGTTTACATAAAAGAGGATAGCTCTATTATCTCTGTTTATAAAACCGTAATTAATAGTTTTTTGCAATATCACGAGCATAGATTACAAGAAAACAAACTGATCAAAGAAAACATAACTCCTTATTGTATTCAAAAGCTGTCTGAAAATAGTTCAACTAACTCCAAGTAGATGCTTAATATACAAGAATTTTTTATCACAAGAAATGCACTGAAAGCAACCAATTAGGCTTTTTTGCTCCCCTTTGAGCTTACACATCCCTAAATGTTCTTGAAACTGAGTGCTGAAAATTATAGAGCCAATTGCAAAAGCACATTGCTTTTAAGTAAAAAGTACTTCTTGAATATGTTGTAAATGTGCTAAGGTTTTAAAATGGTACTTCACAATAGTCCTACTACGTTTTAAGTTACAAGATTAGTATTTTCTTGCTGAGGGGCACAAAACCTACCAAGCAGGTAATCGTGCCTCAACCTCAGGAAAGTAAATCAAACACAAACAATGTAAGCTACTACAATGATCGCCACTCTACAGACTTTAAGAAAGCAGATCTTTAAAAAACCAAACAACAAACCATCTTGAGAAATCATGCTTTTAATATTCTATTATTTACAATCCTTTCAATGCAAGTGATATCTTTATAGCATTATTGAAGAGCCATAAAAGGGATCCCCAAGCTTCCCAACACTTAACAGCACACACATTTCACACTGTCCCCAGGGTTGAATTGATCACCATTGCCTCACAGCAGACATGAGTGTGGATCCTCCATACTCTTTGTCACAAAACAGGCATGTCCTAAACCTCAGTTGGGTCAGTCCCACTGACTTCAGTAAAAGAGTTCAATAAAGTTTGCACTGAAACTTTTGGGATCTTTGCATTTCTTTTGTTTTTTTAATGTTCAAAGTTAAATGGCAGACTTTTTGCATAAAAAATTACAAGAAGTTGAAAAGTTTATTTACTATCTTGTCTCAACCAACGCAACAATGCCTCTATCAGGAACCACTGTGGGCTGCCAGACAACTAAGAAAATGAGTCATTAACTATGCCCTAAAAAAATAAATGTCAAATGAGACTCCACAGAAAAGCACACACACACAGGCAGCCTTATGAACCTGAACCACTACATTGCAAAAAACCCACATAAGCTGGTCTGGTCTGCTCATACACATTTTCACCGCAGCACTTTCTTGTACAAAGAAAGTTTCTCAGGAGGAGCTGCTGCTGGTTAGCAGGTGCTCAGCTGTGACACTGTGGGCACCTGCAGTCCTCTGGAACCAGCCCATTTTGGGTGCCCAGCAAGAAGTGTCTGAAGTGACTAAAATGAGACGCCCACAGAGACTGCTTAAAGAGACAGCAAGCAGTTGCCAAAACCCAGAAAACGCATCCAATTAAATAAGCTCAAAAACTTCAGCAAATTATTCCTGTCTACTTAGTAATACAGTCAAGTAAACAAAAAAAAAGCTATATGAAGAACTCTAAATGAATAACGTGAGGAAGGAAAACAACTGCACAAATCCTAGCATAATTCCAAAGCGCTTGTCATGTCAGAACTTTGTATACACAGAGTTCTCTTCCCTTGACAAGCAATTCATACAACACCTTAAAAATTGTCATCATGTACACTTAGAAATCTCTTTTAAAGAGAGGAAAGAGAAAACCCACAAACTGTGTTTCCTTCTTTTTTTCTTCAGGTTTTTTTTTTCCCCTTTTAAGCAGCAGGAGACCAAGCATGGGTTAGAAATATTGCACAAGTTATCTTCAGCCAAATAAAACCTCGCCAAGAATCACAGCTACCATTTCACTGAGAACCTTAACTATGCCCTTTAGGAGCTGCATCCTGCGCTAGGCACAGCCATGTCAGGTAAACAATTCCACAGCCAAGACTCTCCAAAGCTTGCCATTAGCATTTTGCCAAACCATAGGTAACAGGGCATCCATCCGCAGCAGGTAATGCAGGACTGTGATGTGACATTTTAAGTAACACCAAACTGTTTGTTTCCAGCACTGGGACTAATGTAACTGAATTGTACCATTTCACAGGATCAAAGAGTAAAAGCCAAAATGGGATGGGAAGTCAGGCATGAAGAAAAAAAATTATTCCTACCAATCTTTATCTTCCTTGTACAGCTGAAAAAGCTACTTTTTCCATCTCTGCACCATCAATCTCTAACCTGACACTGCCAAAAGACATATACTTTCTGGGGAAAGAGTCCAAAAGGCAAAGTAAAGATAGATTCAAAAATACATTGACCAATATTCCTTTATATCAGTAGTTCCTTCCATCTACTCTTCTATACATTGCATTGCAATGCTTAGATACTTTATTACATTGATTTATTTTCTACTGCTGTAAGACACAGTAACTCGAAGAAACTCCATTCTAAAATTCAGTTTTGCTTGAGGAAACCTGTTTGCCATGAATTAATTATGAGTCTTCCACGGCTATTTGTTCCCCAAATCTCTCTTTGCAGCAATATCACTCAAAGCAGCTATTTACATTCACAGGACATTCACAAACAACATCTAGGCAATGACAGTATCACAATTACATTACATTTTGTGAAGATAAGGAAGTTGCTTAAAAACAGAAAAAGCAAGGGATCAGAAGTAGGTATTTTCCTTGCAAAGCACCAATTACCACAGATCACACAACTGATTGATGCCTTGTACCTGGGGGCTCACAGGTCTCAGTGAACTAACATGGACATCATTATTGTGTAAAAACACATTCCTATTAGAAATGACAAACACAAGGACATAATGTGTGTAGGTACCTCTAAATACCTGACTCGGAAACTGCCAGTGTGGAGATATAAGCAACTCAAAACAGGGGCTTGTTTTGGTGTATTTAGTCTAATCTAAACCACATCTGAGTGAGGCTGAAAGAACAGCACTTCTTTGTCCCCTTTTCACTCTTCTCTTTCTGTGTTTTCTTTTTAATACAATCTGCTTATATGAATGAGTAGAGTGTTTGTAGTGTGCTACTTCTGGAGGCTCCAGAAATAATTATTAAATTATTAACTCTGAAGCTGCTGCATAGCAGAAATCTGTAGGAAAGCCTTGTGCTAGCTGTGCAAAGACCTGACCATGAAGTTCAGATACACATATGAAGTTCAGTACAGTGTAGCCAAATAAATCTTTTAAAGTCATACTGTTCTCTTAACTCTCAGACAAGAAACTGGACCCTTATCTGCTTTAAAAAAATATTCATAGTGCTTTTATTTTTTATACTTTTGCTTTAGCCTAAAGGTATTTCTTTAAGGCAAAGACAAGTAGGTTATATACAGAAAACTGCTTACTCAATCACTGTAAGCTGTCAGCACACTTCCACATAACTTACTATAAGAAAGCAAAAAAAGTTTTTCTAATTCATAAGCCTGTTTTATTTTTTTTAAATTACGCCTATTTATCAAAACAGATTTCAGATCGTACTTAAACCAGTATCTGTATTAGCAGTGCAGAGATTTTTAAAAGAGCCATAATTGGACTTCATTATTATTAAATTTGTAACAGTTTGAAATTGGAAGCTATCTAAAGCAGTAGTGTTTTAAGAACCTGCTTGCTCAATCAAGTCCTTTCATCATTGTCATCATAAGTACTTCATCACTGTCATTTTGATTACATCATACAGAACATCCAAATTTTTTAAAAAGTCCAAATTAAAAATGTTTTTGTATCACAATTACAACCAGCAGGGGCACATTTACTACCAACTGAAGTGGTTTGGTCATTGCTTTTTGTCTGGGGGTTTTTGTTTACCATAATGTGGTTTATCAGTTATCAGTGTAGGAGAGACATACTGACATTGAATAATATGTATCACAGCTGAGGTGTCACATTATTGCCTTGCAAAGAAGTTAACAGGACTAAAGACATGTTCGCATCTCAGCTATTTCCCATTCACTGCCTAAAACATTAATCTAAACTGCAGGAGGACTTGCTTCAGTTTATAAAGTACAGTTGGTTTTGCTATGAAGTTTTTGCTATGAAGTTTTAGACTGCAAAACAGTGGAGAAGTGATTCAGCTATAGTTGAATACTGCTCAGAGGGGACAAGGACCCCCAGCAGAAGCAGCAGGCACGTGATACATGAGAAGGGATGGATGGAAGTAGAGGAAGTGCTTTAAATTGCTGCAGCCTTTTGCACACTGGCCACAAGTCAGAAATTTGACTTAGTCCCTCAGTGGTCCAAATAAAAACCAGACTTACTTCTTTTCCAAGTATGGTTAGTATGCTGTAAGCACAGTATATGTTAAAGGACAGAAACTTCTAATAATGGGAAAATAGAGCAGCTCCATAAGGAGTCACAGGGAATGCCTCCAGTCGACCTCCGTACTCTTCATACTGAACATGCTACAAAAATGCAAGAACCCTTAGTGCTTTAACTTGCCAGAAGTGGAACTCCTATTCCACATTGCTTTTTCCTTCACAAAGGAAGCTTGAAATTCAGCTGAATAACAATAAAATAGTATTCTAAAAAAAAAGGTATCCGGTATAAACTAGATAGCATTAATTCAATCTCAAACAGAAACTCCCAGATTTCTACATAAAGCTGGAGGGGGTGGCCATTAAATCCCCCAATTAATTCTCTAACTCCTGACAATAAATATTGAGTTAAGAGGCCTTTGTCCACTGATATCTCAAAAAAAGGAATGAACATAGTCCAAGAGGAAAGCTAGAAATGATCCAGTCTAAATTACTGAAGAGTCTTGATATAGATCATGTAGCTCCACCTTCACAGACACTGACAGATTTGTGAAATTATTCTGATCTAGATGGAAGTCTGGCAGAGCTTTGGTCACAGACTCTGAATTGTCAGATTCAGACTATCTTTATGGAAATAAAATATTGATGCTGCCATCAGGAACTGAAATGTGACAGAAATGAAGCCCTTAATAAAGTTACCATGGATAGAAGACAAGGCAACAACCTTAAATTCCCAACAGGCCATGGGATTGAATGCCACAATGCAAACATGCATACTTTCAGAAAGCAATTTACAAAAATCTAAAGTAAGATAGAAGAATCCCTTGAGCAGTTCAGAACTGTCCATACAGTCTTGAGAAATACCCTTTTTATGACACAATGAAAATGAACCTTGACTTTCACAAACTCTTAACAATAAGCAAACAATAAGCAAAAATACTCGGAACACTTTTACTTCCTCATAAATCAAAAAGTGAAAAATTTCCATTTATAGTATAAGAGTAGCATAATTTCATAAGATATTAATAAATTTCATGGAATGTCTTTAAGTTAATAGGAGTTAGCTAAGACTTCTTTCTTCTTTCAAATCTCACATTGAATATAGCTATTAATTTCAGCTGGCAATAACATTATCTGTTACAGTATTATTAATGACTGAGGAAGAAAAACTGCTGTTATTTTTCCATTTCACTCCTAGAAATGTTTTCTTTGGTTTTTTAATTATTTTAACTGCTAAAAAAAATGAAGTCTGTAAAGCAGTCAGGAACCATCACTATAGAGAAATTTAAAAAATTAATTCCATAACTTTCCATTTTTCCATAATCTTTAACTGATTAATTTGCAAGTTCTTCCTAGAATTACTTTTTTCTTTCTGCATACACTGCCTTTGAGAAGAATATCAAGAAGCCGTTTTCTGTTTTACAGAGGCCTAGAGTTATTAGTTATCTCATGCTCCCTCTACTGACTGTATAAGAAATGGCCCCCAAACCCTTTAAGATGCTTCTCTGAGAGAAGAGTTTAGGATTCAATATAATGCTTCAAGGAATTAAAAAAGCATAAAGTACATTTCTGTGGAGTGGCAAATCCTTGTGCAAGTCAGAGTAGAACATCTTTTTCTTCTTTCTAAGATAGAAGCCTCAGAAAATAAAACCTCCCTGTAGCATCCATGGTATTAACTACTACACAAGCCATTTATGATACCCTTAGGAAATTTCTTCACAATGTTTCAAAGGTTTTATATTTAGGTGGAATATGAGAACTTCAAACTTCTCTTTCTGGTGTAGTTTTTAGCAATTTTTTTTTTATAATCTGCTGTTCAGTTGAATCCACAAAAACAACCTACAGTCTCCTTTACCATCCTCCTGTGAAGGACAGTAATCTACTGCCAGTGTGACACGAGCACCACATTTACTCTTCACATTCTGAAAATAAATCATGAAATGACTGATGGGATATAATGTAAAAAATACATCAGGGAAAGTTCCCCAAAATTAAGGAAGGACTTAGTATACTACCTCTATTATCTTGAAAGGCAAATAATCTTCAGGATAGCTTACTGTTTCGCTATTCTTTAACTGAAGAAAAATGAGTCATCTATTTCTTTTTATAAAATGTATCTTAGTAAGGATAATACTGAATGTCTCTCTTTATTACACGAACCATAATAGAAGATTTAAGTACAGAATTTCATTGTTACATTTAGCAAAATCTATTTAATTAGTTTTGTTGTACATTAGAATCAAGTGATTTCATACAACAATGACCTCTACATCATGAAACTAAGCCTTTGTTATTAGACACTGAATGTGAAAAGAGAAAAAAAATTAAAAAGCCATGATGAAACATAATTCCTGAATGTTGTACACAGACCTCTATCCCACCGAGCATTAACAAAATCCAGGTACTTACCAGATCAATCAGACTCTCCTGGATTCTGTTCAGTGTGGTGCGTAATCTACTGCTACTGAGGCCCAGTCCCGTTGATTCAAACTGGAAGACACACATTCTACTTAAGTTGGGAAAGGAAATCTCATTGGTTTAAACTTTAAAGTAATACAGCAACACTTAAGTTTGCAAAGACTATCTACAACTTACTTACATTAGAATTTTAGCACAGAATCACAACCATACAAAATGAAAAGAAAATCGACAGAGGTCAAAGCACTCAACATTGCACTGGTGTGAAGAATGACCTAAGTATCTTTCATGAAGATGACAGTGTATTATTCATACCAATAAAACATCCAGTATCTTTTACTGTTGTAATTCTGTATTCGACTGCAGGACTCTGGATTTTCTCGTTTGGGTGTGGGGCACCGTTCCGGGCTCATCAATGCCTCCTCCAAGCCTTGCATTCACACCACACCCAAGTCAAATGGGTTTCACTCCTCTTTCTAGCTATAAAATCTCTTGTACTATCAAATACATATCTTGCATATGTAAAAATTGTAACTACTGACCTTTATAAAACAGTCATTATTACTTAATGCCTATGAAGATCTACCTCAGATATGTGCCATCTTCATGTTCATGGCTCAGGAGTGTAAGGGGCAGATGCTCAGCTGGGATCTAGAGTTATATATATATATACCTATGCTATGTATATGAATTTATTTTATATATATATTTATATATATATATATATACACACACACATATATATAGCTACACTAATTTCCTGCTAAGTGCAATGGATTATGCCAGCTGAGGGTCCGATTTGACATGCATAATTATTGTAACTACTTTTCTTCTACTGTTAATAAAAAAACCCCAACGAACTAACACAACCAAGGAAGTGGAAACGGGACATGTAAGAAACACACATTTAAGTCAAAAACCTGAAAGGATTTGGATACAGGTCTGGTATGTGATTCACACCAAAAGGCAATTTGCTGAACAATATTTAGGGCACTGTTGTTCACTCCATTATTAGACTTCCTTTCAGTGGGCTGAATCAGGGAAGGAAGTATTTGAGCTCATGTGACCTCCTCCTCTCCTTTTGAATAAAAACAGGTATAATTTAGGTCCCCATATACTGCATCTAAAGTTTCTGATTTAAGATGTCCATCTGCCCCAATCCTTCTATATATTAAATGACAATTTACATCTGAGTTGTATTCCCACTGGAAGTACATGCTGATGAAATCTAAAACCTGATCTAGGAGACATGTCCACATTTGATAAACTGGTAAATAGAAATTCCTGCCTTTATTTTATTGCAAGTGAAGTAACCTTTTTTACAAAAATAATTTGTATTTTTCTTCAAATATTTACTGTAGAAGCATCAGTTCTAAACTGTCTTTGATTTTGCAGGTGTATGGGTGAAAAAGAAAATAACTTTTTTCCTTAAAGAAATCCATCCTTAATTCTCCATATGATCTTTTTTTCCTTCTTAACATCATATAGTACTTTTTCAAGACATGGACATAAGGACTGCAAATTCAAGACCAACTATTCCCTCTGTTAAGGTAAGAACAAACAGAAAAAAACCCCTGTTTAAAGGTAAAAAAACCCACAAACAGAAAAAAAACCCTGCTTAAAGGTAAAAAACCCATGTATGTTAAAAATATATTTGCAAGTTTCAACCATTTAAGGAATTTGCACCATCAAATCTACCACTAATTCTTTCTCTTTCTGCCTTTCAATTGCTAACTTTGAATTGCTATCAGTAGCTTCTACTTATTTATTCCATAAAGATATATTTCTTTCTAAAAACTGGTAATTTCATATTGGAAAGATATCTGAATGAAAAGGAAAGTAAAAACAAACATAAATTTCCATGAAACATTACATGTTTACAGTACTCCAGATTTACCAGGCAACCAGGTACACCCTGAAGTCAGAATTGTTCTTCCACATGTATGAGGGAGTAAAAAAACCAAGAAGCAAAGTAATTGTTGCTCAGAATTTTTCCACGAGGACAGAACCTCATGGCTTCACAATGAATGTTTCACTCATCAGTACATCTGACTTGCTTCATACAAGATTCTGCTATTCTATATGCAGAACTATAGATTTCTAAATTCCACAAATTGATGACCTAGTATGGCTAGTAAGCAGAGCATTAAAAAATTTGAAGAATATTTCTATTCATCACAAATTTTACATAACCCCTTATAGTTATTAAAAAAAAATTAAGTTTACAAATTAGTGCAATGTCCTGTCAAAAAAAAAAAAACTCACCTCAATTTCTTTCTGCTAAGGAAGACTATTTTATGGTATGTTCATTAATGTCTTACGTTTTAGTGAGTAGATGTTAAATGCAAGCAATTCCTTTTAAATTTATTTTGTCTTGTTCCATAATTTGAGACAAGGCAGGCTTAATTTGCAACCCACAAATAAAGAAAGTTTTGAAAGCAATTCTGGTTACAACCGTGTTTAATTTTTGGCAGCGAAGAAAGCTAAATACTGACTGCATAGGATAATGATTCTAAAGAGGTCTGGAAAGAGCAATGACAGCATCATGAATGGACATAGAACTCAACATGTATATTCTAAATCCCTGGTTTCCACTGAGCTGGCAATGAACTCTGTACAATCAATCACTCCTAACTCACATATACAACATAACCACAATATTCACAAAGAATTTTAAGCATTTAAGGAAGTTATACCAGCATATTCTAAGAATCCCAATTGACATTATTTTCTAAATAAAAATAAAACACGAACACTCTGAGTGGTCTAAATCACATACCATCACCCATCTCTACTTTCTAAAGGTTTAGGAACACTACAGGGAGTGAGGGCATTTAAGCAGCATTACAAGAGGGTTTATTACAATCATAAACCCTTGTAAGCATCGTGTTTCCCACGGAAAACAATCTGTCAAAACAAATACTAGGCACACTACAAAAACATCACAATTTTACCACCCATCTGCTATAACATTTACCTGCCTAGCATTGTGCTGTTCTCTGTTAGAAGCACAGAGTGAGGAAGTCAGTATGGGCTTTAGAAATACAAAACAGGAGGTGCAAAAAAAAAAAAAACAATAAAAGCAACACAATGTGAATACCAGAGCAACTAAGCCAATGGAAATCAATTATCTTAACAAAAAAAAAATTAAAAACCCCAAACCACAAGCAAACAAACAAACAAAAAACCAAAACAAAAAACCCAACAAAAAACCAAAAAACCTCCCACCCATCTTGTAAACACAAATTGCAGATACATTTGTCCTGCCAAATAGAACAGTTCAAAACCTTTTAGAACCGTATGCTGAGTCTGAAAATTCCTTACAATGTGCCAACACATGATGATGGATTTGGAACCCCTCAATAGTGTTACTTGTGGAGTAATTTAGGGGCCAAGAAAGGAGATAGTTGTTTTTACACACAGCTATTAAGACAATTCTATTGAGAGTTGATCCATGTTATGTAAAGACATTGCCAACAAGCATTTATTTCAACTACAAGATCACTCAAAGAAACGTTGTTCTCATTAATGCAAGTAGTTTGACACAAGAATACTAGATCTGAAAAAGTGTCTTTCAAACATCTTAAACTTGAGTTACTGCTTAACTTTCATGGCCCCCTTTTCCTACATTTGCTATTCTTATGCAAACTAGAGAAATCCATATAGAAAAATTCAATCACTTTATACTGTCTAGGCTCAAACCATGCTCCTTGTGCAGACTGTTCCTTTGCTACCCACTTTCTACCACTACTTCTAGGTATTTCACATTGTCTTTCCTCCTTTTCAATAGTGCTGGAAAAAATAATAGAGAATCTATCTATTCAAAACATAATATGATTAATGTCTCAGTGACAATAATGCTCCCAATACTTCTTTCCCTTATTGCTGATCTAATCAGCCTTTTCTTACTCCTACATTCAAATCCATTCTCTTGCCACTAATTTTTCTGGTGATTACATATTAGGTAGTATTTTAAGCAAAGAGATCTCCTCTTTATTTTCATTCTGTGTATACAGCGATACATGAAAAAGAAAAATGCTTCCACCTACCGTGTCATTTCGGCCAAAAAAAGTATAGACTGCATACAGATAGTAATCAAAGAGCTGGGACATGAAGTGGATCACATCAAATGCAATCGGTTTCAGAATATTCATCATCTGCATGTATTTCCCTTAAAAATTAAATACAGAAGATCAGTTTCCTCAGCACAAGTGCTAGAAAGACAGCGCCAGTTTTAACAAAACCAGCCTTACAAAGTGTATTATTTAGCCTTCAATGTTGATTAACAACAACTTAATAATAGTTTACAGATTGGGAGGTTTAAAAACAAAGCTAAAATGATGGCTTAGCCACCACAATTGTCTCAAGACTTCTCAAAATGTAGATGTTAATCCATACCAAAATGTCTTCAACCATTCTTGGCCTTCTAGTACCAAATTCAAAACACACAACTTTCTGGATCCTTTACAAGTTTCAGCTTCATTTAGCTAAAAAATAACAATCTGCTAAAGTAGCCTCTGGCAAATGCTATATAGAGCCACTGAAGATTTTATGCATTAGCGTGTTTATATATGCACATATGGATCTTTTTCAAGCAATAGAAAAACACAGTATAAAAATGATATGTCCAAGACTGGACTTTACCCAACAACTCCAGGAATTATGTGCTTCACATCGGTGATACAGCATTTTCTGCCAGCCTTCCCTTTTATCGTATGGTAAGAATTCCAAGTAGTTTTAAGTTTGAAATGTTTCCAGGGGGACAGACTGTGAGTAAAGGAGTATGTCAGTACCCTGGCACACCCAGGGAGAAGAATAATTCCTTCTCTTCCTTCCTGTTCTCTGCTGTAACACACTTGACTTGGGAAAATAATTTTTTTTTAAATAATAAAAAAACCCCAACCACAGGACCTTCATCTATATGTTACCTGAATCAAACTGATCATAGGATTTGGAAACCAAAAGGGATTTCTCCCTACAGACCTAGTTCACAGGCCCTATAGTTTTTAGTTATTTTTGTTTTCCAACATAGGACACGGCTTTTCAATGAGCCATCGAAGAAGCACACTTCATGAAAACCCTGACATTGCAGAGACCCCACATTTCCTGCTGGCTACCTCAAAAATGACACCCTACTTGCCCTTTTAGTGTTTTAAAAATATAAAGAACATATAACAAGCTTTTGGTTACTATAGTAAAAAACAGAAATTTTTGAACCAAAACACAAATGCAGTCTACCCAGCAAGTAGAATACAGCAGGTCATTTCACAAAATGTCATATTCCAGACATGTTTTGATGTGACAGGTTGGAAAAATTACAGGAAGTTGCTGAAACAATTTCTTTTTCCTGTAGTCAGCAATTCTCATTTTCAAGTTAATACTGTGCCCAAGAAAGTAATTTACTAATAGATAGAGAAAATATTGGTTTAAGCAGAGAAACTGGGTAACAAAGAAAAAAAAACTAGCTTTTAGTAACAGGGGAGTTATTTGAATTTTTCAAGCAAGTAATTGTGTAGGCCAGCAAAGATAACTAAGTTGAAAAATACACGATACAGCTACCTACCTGATAAAATGGTAGAGAACTAGAGTAAGAACCAAGCAATAGCCTGACACTGCTACCTTCCAAGTTTCTATCTAATTTAGACTCCCTATTGAATACTATGTGACTATGCCCCTGTTTCCTAAGACACACAAGAATATATTTTGTTATTTTTGGAGATTTGACACAGGTTGTCATAATTAATATTTGTCAGTTTAGCCCATCTATTAATTCTATAATACTTAATTATTAATGTTTTGACCCATAGTATTATGAACAAGGAGAAAAGTAGACTTAAAAAATTCTATTTGTCTTCTAAAAGGAAAAACCAAATGCACAGTCCAATGTGGAAATTTTTGGATGTTTGTGAAATGGTGGTATTGGTACCCTAATTAAAGCAAGTGTCACCTTCATCTGTGCTATCTGAATATTCTGTATGGCCACAGGCTGACTTTTTCCACTTACTCTGTGATAAACACATTTTTTAACTTGCCTGCAACCCAAACACAATATAAGAGTGATGAGTCACATTCTGGACAGTTAAGACTTCCAAGTATCTGTGTAGCTGGCATGAATATTGAAGGTAATCCCTTGGGCAGTGTCTTATGCTTTTCCAAAGGGCTGTGCACTGTACACTGCCCAAGTACCGTCCCTATAAAAATCTTCCACTGCCAAAAACATTTCTCTATTACTACATCACTCAGCATCTTGACACAAGTGTTTCAAGAACATTTTCTCCTCGTTGCTCTCTCTAACAGGACACCAATTTTTAATGTCTACACATTTTTACCTACTTGTGCTGAAGTTACTATTTTGGGTTAAAAAGGGATATATAAGAACATTTACAAACAGCACAAACACACTCCAAATCAATATCAAAATAGAAACTTCCAGAAATACTTGAAAACAACACCTAAAGTTTCAGCACGTGAAAGTAGCTTGAATTTCTAGAGGCTCTAGATAGCTAAAACTGCTGAACATTTGCCAGGTTTCTTTTGAAGTATTTCTTGCAGAACTCCTTCTGTCCGTAGGGATAGCAAGCAGAGAGTATTCTTTAAGACTAATCTATATGAAATTAACGCACCTCACAAATTAGCACACACAAATCTTTGCCAATAAATCTTTAGCAAGCCAACATGGCAAAGTGAGCTTTAAACTAGGAAAGATGGGGTAAGGGGAGAGTTATAGTGACCACGCATGCAGCAAAATAAGCTTTAAGTGGGAATACCTCCACCAAGTACAAGCAGCCAAAGACATAAGACAGGACTATGGGACATCCCCCTGCACTCCCACTAGGATATTGACACACTCAAACACCTCTGTAAAGTGCCTGTACACCAATGTACACAGTGTAGGGAACAAACAGGAGGAATTAGAGATGTGTGTGCAGCCACAGGGCTTTGATCTCATTGCAGTTATGGAGGTATGTTGGGATAGCCTGTGTGACTGGAATATTGTCATGAAGGGCTACATGCTGTCTAGGAAAGACAGACCTGGAAAGCACAGTGGTGGAGTTGCCCTATATGTGAGGCAACACTTGGAATGTGCCAGACTCTGTCTTGGGATGGATGATTAGTCAGTCGAGAGCTTAAGTGTTAGGGTAACAGGGCAGACTAGTAAGGGTGACGCTGTCAGGGGTGTTTGCTACAGGCCACCTGATCAGGAGAAGGAAGTGGATGAAGTCTTTTTAACAGACAAGTAGAAGTAGCCTCATGGTCACAGGCCCTGGTTCTCACAGGGGACTTCAATCATCCTGTCATCTGCTAGAAGAACAAAACAGCAAAGCACAAACAGTAAAGCATTGACAACAACTTCCTGACAGATATGGTGAAAGATACCAATGCAGAATGGTGCGTTGCTCAACCTTATACAAAGGAACAAGGAAGGCCTTGTTAGAGGTGTGAAGGCTGGGGACAGCCTTGGCTACAGTGACTATGAGATTGTGGAGTTCAGTATCCTGCATGAAGGAAGCAAGACAGCAAGCAAAATTGCAACCCTGGACTTCTGGAGAGTTAACTTTAGCTTCTTTGGAGATCTCTTTGGAAGAACCCCATGGGGACTGGCCCTGCAGGAAAAAAGTGTCCAAGAGAGATGGTCATTATTCAAGCACCACTTCCTCCAGGCTCAAGAATGGTGCATCCCGATGAGCAAGAAATTGGGCAGAGAGAGCAAGAGGCCAGTATGGATGAAAAAGGAACATCCATCAAAACTCAGTAATAAGCAGGAGATACAAAGGAGGTGGAAGCAAGGACAGGCCACTTGGAACAAATAAAGAGATGTTGTTGGAGTGAGTAGAAGTAAGATAAGAAAAGCCAAGGCCCACCTGGAATTAAATCTGGTCAAGAATGTCAAGGACAACAAGAAGGGCTTCTTCAAATACATCAATGACAAAAGGCCTGCTACTAAATGGAGAAGTAAACCTGGTGAGGGGACACAGAAAAAGGCTGACATACCAAATGACTTCTTGTGCATCAGTCTTCAATGACAAGACCATCCCTCGGGAATCTCAGACCCAGGCAACCAGGAAAAAGGAATGGTGGAAGGAAGACATACATTAAGAGCCAAGATGCTGCTTTGAAGCGGAACGTGCAAAGTCCGTTGTAGCTAAGTCATTCTGAAAGACTACGTGATTTAAGGTTTTTTATGTCACGTAAGGTTCTGTTATGTGACCAATCACTCACTTCAGCTAACGACTTCTGCTGTGAGAAGCACGTTTGTCATCACCATTACTATTTTCTTAAAAGATAATGGGGTTTAAAGAAAGTAAAATCTAAGAATTTGTCCTCAAAATCCATTCTTAACACATGCAAAAATGAGGCCAAAAAAGCATTAAAACCCATCAACATAAGAAATACCCACTAACCTATTTCTTAGGTCAGAATGGTATTAATTAAGAGATCACTGAATCAATATATACAATGACATAGTCATTAATTATTCTTGTTGATATATAGTGCTTAGTCAAAAGATTCCATACAAATTAAACACAGGTTTGTTCTTCCTTTACATTTTAAGTCAACATGCAATGGCTTGATAGGAAAAATTAACCTTATTAATTAGTCTAATGGCTACTTTATACTAGAAAGAGAAATAATTACCTTAGATTATTAATGTGAGAGAAATCTGATAAATTGAACTGTTCACTTGAAATTCAAACACAATTGTAGCAGCTCCCACTTCAATTACACATTAGCAACTCATTTGTGTAGTTTATAAATATTAAGCTACACTTTTTTTATTCATCTAGCTTCCATACAAAGCATACAGCACATGGAAATAGTTCCAAATGTTTAACAAACACTGTCATACTCATTCAGCGGGTACTACCACGTTCATAAAAAGTAAGGCAATGATTTCTGTTACTTGACTGGGCAACTTAAATCTGCATTTTCATCACTATGACTGAAAAACAGCAAAGAAAAACATATTCAAGAGGGAAAATAGTCATCCAAATAACTACTGATCTACTGTTTTAACTTTTAGGGTGCAGAATTTCAGATTGTTTTGAAGCAAGTATGGAAATTCCAGAAGCAGAAATATGGTGGCAAAATTAAGATAAATCTAACAGAAGTGAGCTGTACCAGTCTAAGGTACATGATTTTCTAGACAAAGGACACAGTACATTTCACTATCTGGGATTTAGCGAAAATATTACTTTAAAAATATTGCACAGTAAATAAGTGAAGCTAGAGTGTGTTGAAAAGGGAAGTAACTGAAAAAGCTACTAGTGGAGTTCCCAGCAATAGGCCATTTCTTTAATATTTTCATTAATTACTCTGGCACAAAAGTAAGAGTGATAACAGAAAAAAAATAAAGAGGCACCATCAAAACAGAAAAGAACAGACATAATGTACAGGAGTACTTGATGACTGTTGTAATAAAAAATGGATTAAATTCAGCAGCACAAATTGTAAATCTATGCATTTAGGGGACAATTAATCAAAAAATATGCATCTTTCTACTATAAGCTATCAACTTTTCTCTTGGAAAAAACTGGGAAAGTGAAGGATCTGCTGGCTGTACAAGGTCGTTACACATGAATTGAACTGCCAGTACAAGGAAGCTGTAAGAAATCAAAAGAGGTGCAAAACGGAAGGAGCTTGTGACCGTGATGCAATGATAGAAAAATTAGATAATGCAAGAAGATCTCATCCAAAGTATTGCACATGATTTTGGTAAGATTATAAAAAGAGCAGAAAATTTAAGTTTCTAGTGGATAAATACAGAGGATACTAAAAATCTTGGCACATTGTTTAGCAAATCAAAGACTGAGAAGAAATAGGATTGCTTTCTGTAAAACACCAGTAGGCATCAAAAAACAAGACGAACCATTAAACCTGAAAATTTCTTTTGTCATAAGATCAAGTCAGCAGAAAATAGGTGGATTTTTTTTTTTAAATCTATAGGCTGACAAGGCTGCTGGAATAGAATTCCTATTAGAATGAGTGGTAGGAACAGAAATATTTTTAAGCTGGAGCTCAAAACAAGCATATTTACAGGCAGTGTTAAATGACATCTTCCTCCTGCAGGAGGTCCCTTTCTAATTCCATGCTGCAAATAGCACTACTATCACTCATTACAAAAGCAATATAAAACACCCCAAACAGCAGAAAAATTGAAAATTAATAATAATCCCAGAGGGAGAAAAAAGTATATATATGAGCTTTTAAAATAACATTTAATTTTGGGGTTATGAACATAATCCACAAATAGAAAGACTCCTTACGTAAAATTGGAAAACCAGAACTACTGCTTCACCTACTCATACAACGTTTTATGGCAGGGACAGAGGCTGGAGTTTGTATGAAAGCGCCATGAGTGGTTTCCAGATTCAATCCTAAATTTTCTTAGTGCAAAACCTTATAGTAGAAAGCAGCAAACAAATCTCTCCAACCTAAGTCACAGATCAATGCCAGAAAAGTCACAACAGAATGAATTCTCATTTCAGGTCTCTATGGTAAATGCTCAAGGGAAAAAAAAGGCTTTAGCAAACTTGCAAAAAAGCTTTAGAAAATTAATTCCCGACTTTCATGCTGCCCTCAAAGACAGCAAAAGGTACTAACCAGGTGTTGGAGTAAACTTTTTAAAAAGGGCCTACTCTGAAGTGCAACAATCATTTTCAAGCACATAAACATTGAAGGCAAACCTCATTAATGCAACACATACAGAATTCCTCTCTCTTCTGCCTGCTCAGATAAATTTAGCAGTTATTTCCCCTTCTCTATAAATAAAACAGAAGTCAGTAGCAGAAAATTGCTATTGTACAATTATCTAGATCACCACACAGAAGGCATGATCACGATAAATCAATCCCATCACATCTAGCACTGGAGGCCAGTGTTTTCATAGAAAATTTTGGCAAGAAAAGGCCTCAAGAAGTGGCCTACTGCAACCTCCTGCTCAGAGCAGGTCTAAAGAGATGAGGCTGCTCAGCAGCCTGTCCAGTCACATCTTGATCACCTCCAGGGATAGAGATTCCCTAAACTCCCTAGGGATTACTAGGATGTATGAGAGGGCTCTTCCAGTTGATTACCATGTAGTAAAAACAGTTCTTCTCAGTCTGAGGATTTGAGTAATGAAATAGAAAAAAAACCCCAGTCTTAAAGTTCTTACTTTTGCAACTATTCTACTTTAAAATAAAGCATTTAATAAAACACATCAGCAACACAGAGCATTCATCTTTTTGCTTGCTATCTCCACTCTTCTAATTCAGTATTTTAGACAAATAAACTACCATTATAGCGTAAAATCAACATATGCATCCAGATTAATTTTCCAGGTAAAAATAACTCACAAGATATAAGAAAATTTGTCTATTAAATTAAAAATATTTGTTTAGTGCTTTATTTCTTTATTTCTTTATTAACATTTTCAAAGAGTAGAAATAGAGCCCAACTAGGCATATTTTTCAGGGCCTTAAATATCATTTAACATATTTGCTATAATCCATAATTTTGCACAAAAATCAAAAACACTCATAAAAAACTAGTTATTCTACATACCAACAAGTCTTATTACATTCAGTGTAGTGTTTGTTAGAATAGGTGCGTTCACTTTATTGAGGTTATAATCTGATCTCTTTCTGCTCCTCAGAGTTTCTCGAGAAACACTTGAAAGAAAACAAAACAACATACACCAAATGTGAAAACATTCAAAGATTTACAAACAAAATTTAGTGGAAAATATATTATTCCTCCCCCCTTCTTGCACATGCCAGTATGTCTTCCAGTGCAGTATTTTTTTAATGCCAAAGCACAACTGGGTTAGGATTCTAACATTTAGAGAGAAGCCTGACCTAATTTACATAGAATTGTGATAGAGAAAGGAATTTTTGACTTTTATTCTAATGCTGGAGTTCTTCAAGCCTCTGTCTTGCCTGAATGGTCATTTTAATCACTCTGACTGAAATTCATGAAGAGAATTAAAACAATGCAAGTCACAACAAAAAGAGGCAGATTAGTCACCTACAGCTGAAAGTTACTATCTAGGAATAGAAGCAATATTGAGGAAGATTAAACTAAAAAAGTCATTAAATTTTTCATGAATGCAATGCCTGAAAGAGGCAGGAAGTTAGACTTGATGATATTTATCCAACTAGAGACATTTTAATTTTCTACAAGAGAAACCTTCTACCAGCTGCCATACCTCAAAATTATATTCTTCCAAAAATTTCAATTTCACAGCACAAACCTATGGACAGCAACTCTTGTACATTACTCTGCTCTGACCTAAGTGATGACATTCTAGTTGTCCTGCAAATCCTACATAAAAAAAAGTTAGCCTGCTTCACAAAGTCTGAATGTACATCTAAGTTGTACAGAGTCCTAGACAGAAACTTGTTTTCAGATCCTTTTAAAGGATACAAAGTTGGCTTTGCTTATATGAATATATATAAATAAAATACTTTTTATATACATCAAAATAGAATACATATATGCATTTATATATCTGTGTGTGTATTCTTAAAGAAAAAGAGAATTTAAAATTCAAAATTACTGCCTTCAAGCCGTGGAAGAATCTATAGTTTTTTTTGTAACTTGAAGAAGTTTACTGTTCTGCAGAAGCAGAAGCCCAAAACTCAAACCACTTGTCTGCAAACAACTGCTTTTGACACAACAGAAATTACACATATACACAACAGCTGCTATAGAAGAGCCTTCAGTTAACATCTAATCCTTACTAATCAGTTTTCCACTACCTGCTTCAGAGAGCCTTTATCTGCTTTCAAACTGTTCCTTTCTTCAGGTTCTGTCTGAAATAATGATGAGAGGTTTAATGCTCCTCCCCATTCTGGAGATCTAAGTGCTGAGTCTTCTAACTGTGTAGGCAGCATAATGATTATTTGATTATTATTCTACTGTTGTAGATTATACAAACTGAACTAATTAGAATACTGAGATGAAAAGCAGATAAATTATACCAAGGATGCACACTGCCTACTTACCTTTTTATCGGGACATCTCCTGTCTGCTCATCCACATAATCTCTTTTCAACTCTTCAGGAACATCACTGTCGCTATCATACTCCTGATATGCACTTTTTTCTTGCTCATCTGATTCATACTGTTAAAAAAAAAAAGAAAATAATAAATTGTCTACGATTTTTTTTTTTATAATATTGTTACTCATTTAATGTTGCACTTTGGTCACTTTTTGGCTTTTACCTTGATTGCGATACAAATAACTTTGCTGGTTGAAAGGCTGCTGACAATGTTCTTTAAAAATGCAGCAGGCAAACTATATTATGTTGATTGAGTAAATATTTGCATCATTGTGTTTCAGCTACGATAGTTTGTTTTGCTTTCTAGTTGATGTATAAAGTACATATTTGAGCTTTTATTATTTGCTTTATAATTAAAAAAAAAAACCAGTAATATCTCCTCAAAATTCATTTATACAGTGGCAGTAAAACAAACAAACAAAAAAAACCCTGGCACTGCATAATACTTAATTATTTTTCCAAGAAGAAATAAACTATTGCTTCACAAAAATACTTGTTTATATTGTACACATTTAATTAAGAAAAGAAACCAAAACCAAAAAAATAACTTGCAGTCTTTTGCACAACTCCAGAATGCACCTGCACTTGAAGAGAGAGACTTTTCCTTAACGCATATGTTGCTTTGAAGCCACTTTATACAGTCAATAGTGACACAGGTAACACACTCTGGTTCCAGGATCCTTAAGAAACGGCAGCCAAAACACACCAGGACATGTATTTTTTCAGTCATGTGTGCCCTTGCCCCAAGTTGCTGAGACTTTTAAAGGCCAGCACTATGAAACCACTGTGTTATAAAAGCAAGAACCCCACAGTACAAACAAATTAAAAACAAAAACAGCTCCGGTGGAAAAAAAATAATGTCGTATGAGACACTCAAGAGAAATGATCAGACCATTAGTATTCCCAGGAAAAATATCTGCCTCTTGAACATTTTAGACAAAAGAAAGTTGTAATGAAAGCAGCTCAGTTTATTTCAAAAATGAGCCGAGGTCAGCCTTGACTATGAGCAAAAAGAACCACAGTTTAACTAACTTGGCTGGAACATTAGCACAGAGAATTACCACCACTTATTATGCATTAATATATAATAAATGATGTGTTGATTCAATTAAATTCCAGTGACAGTAAAACAATAAATTGACTACAAACTGTTAACTATAATTCCTATTGATGTAAGAATCTGACAGTTGACATTAATTAACTGTCTTAACACCATACAGTAAGAGGGATTTTGAGAATTTTTTTTTTTTAACTTGGAAAAATATTAAGTTTCCTCAATCTAATGCTATTGATGATCTGGAAAAGCTATTTATGAGATAAATGCATCTGTATTTTAAACTATGCAACAACTCACAAATATTAAATAGTGACCTCAACCTGAAGAGACCGTATAAATCTATTTTGAACATGCACAGTCTGCAGTAAATTTTAAAGTGCTAAAATGAATTCAGACATCTTGTAGCAATAATCAGGTACAAGTGTTTAGGCATCTACTCAAACCAACCTATAGGCAGCAGTAAGATTCATCAAAGTTGAAGAGTGTTACAATACTGGAAGTTAACTGTATCACAACAAAGACATTTTAAGAAGTTACAGAAAAAAGACATAAAGCATCTCACTGAAGCGCAGGATACATAGCTGAGGTGACTGGCTCCAGGGGCAACAACCAAGCACATAAAAAGACTTTAAAATTCTCCAAAAAAATCCTGACAGTTCTTCCCACCCTACAGATAAACTGAAAAGTAAATTAACTGTTTATGTCCTTATCATGCTACTTCTTTCTATATTTGGCAACATGCCTGCATTCTCTGGAAACAAAATTTTGCAACCACCATCTGAAAAAATTCCAATTTTCAGTGCTAAAACGTGCCTCCACCTTAACTGGTCAGCCAAGACACTGAAACACAAAACCTCAGAAAAAATTTTATCCTACATTGTCTAAGCAGATTATTTATCTTTCTATGCAAAGAATAACAAAACAGGTGTACCTTCTACTTTTTAAATAGGAGTTCTTTCTGTGTCAGCACTTTGGAACAGACAGTTGTGAGAGACTGAAACGTTAAAGGTTAATGGCTCGAACGATCGACGGCAATTTGCAAGAACAGCAGGTGCTCTGCTGAGGCCAGGTTTGCACACCCCAGCTGTGTGGTGACAAAACCTCTGATCTGCATAAGACAGAGGGGGTGCACACCCACCACCAGAGTATGACCGTAACAATCCAGCCTTTGTTTAGCAACAAGCTGGTTTTTTGAGCCAGATAAGGGAAAAGGCCAATAATAAGCAGATGCTGCGAGACAGGATAATGCTTTTCATCACGCCAATGTCCTTCCCATGAGGAGATATCACATAAGCCTTAAGGTGTTCACCCCTTCTGATAAGGCATAACTGGCTCAACTAAGCAGGGCCAAATAGCAGTCAGGTCATTTAGAAGGGGCCACAAACCATCGAAGACCCCCAAGACTCATTTCTGGGGCCTTCCACTGGAGAACTGCGCGTGATCCAGAGTGTTGTAGCAGACAGTGTAAAACACCCCCCCAGGGGCGGTACCTGGGTACTCCCCCCTGAATGTGAATATCTATTAATCCAGTGAACTTTATGTTTGGTGGGTTTCCCTCAGCCCTGACAGATCAAGATTGTGACCATCACTTTGACCAATGGACATTGAAATTGCAAAAATCAAGTCTCGGTTGGATCCACAAGTGATGTTATCTTTCCACTATCTACTCCTATCCTTTCCGTCTTTCTTTTCATTGTATATTTCCTTAAATTATAACTTGATACTTTTATATTGTCATATTACTATAGAGAATAACATGCTAGATAAAACTGCTACATACCTCATTTCCACTGAAACCAAATTGTTCTAAAATAAACCTGCCATTTATTTGTATGTAAAAACACCAATCATTCAGTGTTGTTTAACTCTAATCCATCCCAAGGGATCTATTAACAAGAACCTCAGTTACCCTGCCTCTGGAACAGTAATAGAGAGAGAAGATTAAAAATGTCAAAATGGAAAGTAGGATGGTCATCTGTAGAGTATAGTCACCTCAGTCACAAAATACCTTCATTCCAATACCGGCCCTGGTAGATGTCCTGTACACCTACTGACAAGTTAATTAACCTGTCCTGTGCCTCCATTCAGGGACACAAATTTCTGTCTGATGTACATTTATGTTTTGTAACTCATGCAGGTTACAAAGAGTGCCAGAAAGACCTGCAGGACCACTACCTCTCATAAGCCTGCAGTGTCTGTGCCAGATGGTACCAGAAGTGGGATGCTGTAAGAGACTTCAAGTTCTATTACTTCTCAAAAAAGGTATTCATCTTTGGAGGAAAGAGGGAAAAGATAATATACAACTGAAGTCAGAAGAAGGTATTACAAGGAGCTACTGGAGAGAGTCCAGTGGAGGGCCACAAACATGATTAGAAGTCTCTCTTATGAGGAGATATGGCAGGAACTGGGCCTGTTTAGTCTGGAGAAGACAGAGAGGGGATCTCATCAATGCACATAAACATCTCAAAGGCAGGCGCCAAGAGGATGGTGCCAGGCTCTTTTCAGTGGTGCCCAGAGACAGGATGAGGAGCAATGGCTATAAACTAAAACATAGGAAGTTTCACATCAACATAAGGAAGTGGCAGAGAACTGGATCAGGCTGCCCAGGGAAGTCGTGGAGTCTCCCTCTCAGGGATGTTCAAAACCCACCTGGACACGTTCCTGTGTGACCTGCTCCAGGTACCCTGCCTTGGCAAGGAGGCTGGACTAGATGATCTCCAGAGGTCCCTTCCAACACTAACAATTCCCTGATTCTGTGATTCTTTTTTACTGATAGAAGACTGCTTGGCAGCAATGTGACACTTCACGCTGGCAAAAGCCAACAACACAGTGTCTCCAACATATTCATCAGCATTTGCTATCTAGTTTTTACATCAAATGATTTCATGCTTGTAAAAACAAAAGCTTAGTGCGGAGTAAGACAATGTCTTTTAAATTTTTCTTCAAGCTACAAGAAACAGATTCTAAAGGGTAAAATGTTAGAAATGGAAAGACCGAAGAAGGTCTGTTCTAACTTGTTTGCAGAGTTTTCATATCTCATACAAATGTGTAGATAGAAATAAAAATACCTCAACATATCCATAGTCAAGAAATGAAGACAATTCTAGCCTTTTACAAGTGTAAGTGTGTGCTTACAAGTCACTAAACAAAAAATACGGGAGCAATGTAGGCTCTCATTCACTAGCAGCAACCTGCAAGTTACCAGAGGAGTTTGAAATCACTAACCAGCTATTATTCGTTTTTGTTCTTGAGATGTTATCCAGTCTCAGTAGCACAAGTCAAGCCCAAGAAAACATTATTCATCAAAGGGATAAGCAAGAACAAAAGCTTTAACAAAAACATGCTAAAGTAGTGTTTAAGAGAATGGTACAAAGCTTTACATTGGAACACATTTGATCACTGCCAGATTTTGACAGACTTCTCAAAAAACCCACACAGTTACTGTTCAGTTTTATGGAAGAACCCACAAGAAAGAGAGTCTCCTGAGCATTTAAATTACAACTAAAAATGATGTAACCAACATGAGAAAATCCATGGCAAATCACATAGGTGTGAACAAGTACAATAAAAGGAGCAACCCACAATGATTCTTTCCTACGAAGCTGGAAAGCAAGTCCTAAAATGCTAAAATTACCTCCACAAAGAAAGCTAACTTAAACCCCTGGAAAAATACTAATTTAGGTGGAACATGTCTTGCTAACCTTCAGGAACACTTGACTTCAGTGGAAAAAAAGTGCTGATTCAGAGCAAAACAAACTTTAAACAGGATGTCTGGCTTTCTGGCACTTGTAAAAGCAAAGCAGCACAGTACTGCAGGCAACAGATTCTTGTACTAAGACACTTTGCCATCATTGCTACACAAAATAAATCATCATTTACTGAAAGCACTATTTGCTTTTATTTTTTTTTTTCTTTTTTCCTGAAACACTACATACCCCATTGGAAGCTAACACGTCTTCTGTCTCATCATCTTTGCTGTTGGCCTGGATTTCAAAGGGGTTTCCTCCATTACAGTACTGCTCAAACAACGTTACCGTTGATGAAATTGCTGAGGCAGGCTGCTTACTCGGTGACACGGATGGGGACCGTGACTGCTCCATGAACTTAAATTCCTAGCAATAGAAATAAATTACAGTTTTAATCAGGCATTTTCAATATTTTTATGACTCCAGTTCCATAAAAACAGAGGATAACAGCAGACTTGTGGACAATTAACTTTTAGCCAAAGTTTGCTGCTTATTTAAACATGCTTTTCATGCTGGCTCATGTTAACCTTTAAAGTGGCAACCTTACACTGCTTGTCTTTGCAATTTTAGCTGTTTTCTGCTACGACATGCAATATATCTGCATTCTGAAAGTATCCACTGTCTAAAACTAGGTGAAAACTAATTGGGTTTTTTATTTCACAGAAATAAGGAGATAAAAAAAGACTTAAATTCTACCAAAAATGCAGTTTTCTTTACACAAGTTACCTAATAATTTACTAAAGGTGAAATTTTCTTGTTGATACTTTATTTTTAAAAAGTTCTCAAAATTTTTTACTTCTCAAACCCACCGCACAGTTTCTGATCACTGGGTGAGTGCATAGACTTTTGCAAGTATATGGACCAACTATGATCCATAAGGCATGATTTTTGACTTTTTTTTTCTAAAAAACACAACTTAGATGACATACCATTTTAATCTATTAAACTCTAGCTATTGACATGCATAATGGTAAAATGTATATTTTCATTTAACTGAAGGTTTAAAGATCAAAACACCGCCAGCTAAAAGGACCACAATGTTAGATTTCTGTTTGCCTAAACAAATCAGTAACTTTCTGCCATTTTCTGCTGCTCCAGTCCCTTGAGCAGTATGTATGGATTTATAATCCCATTTCTTTATTAAAAATATTATTTCTTTTGCTGCTGGATGCTACTGAAGGTCCTCCCTTCCTTTCCTTCTGTACTTTTAGTGACCCAGTAGCCTATTGCTTACTTCTACAGTTAACTCCACAGAAGCTGCAAAATGATCTTGCTTAACATTGCTGTGCTAAAACATTTTTGAACTTTAGTCATAGTTTTAATCACAGGCACCATGTTTTATCTGACAAAACAAGTTAATTTCATCTACCACATGCTAAAAATCAAAAAAATCACTTCAGGTGATTAGAAGGTGAGTACACTGATTACTTGTTTTCAGTTGGACTTCACCACAGAAGAATTTTTTCCCTTTCCAAATGAGCCCATATGACCAATGTTTCCAGAAACAGATGCCAAATTGGTACAAGCTAGTGAGTGCTCAAGCAACTACTTTTAAGCACCCATCTTTTAGCATCTTACTGTCAGATAAATAATTTAGAAAATATAAACAGACATATTAACAGTATATTGAAACATGAAAAACAAAGGCTAACATTATGCTTACAACTCTAGCATCTTCCTTAAAAACCTCTGCCTGCCTGAAACAGAAACACTACTATTCCAAAACCATTAGACTCCTAAGTTTCTAATATCATGAAATAAAATTGAGCAGCTTTTAGAAGCCATTAAAAACATTTGTACAGTAGTTTATGGATCTTACTACTTCTTTGAACATCTGGATTCCTAGTTATTCAAGTATTAATACATTTGTATGTTTTATTCATAGAACGTACATGAAGCTGCAAAATACTAAAGCTTGATTTGACAGGACAAAGTTCCCAGGTCTCATTCTCCAAAAACATTCTTAGTTCTTCAAGACGGGTTCTGAAACACAAATGAATACTCTTAATTGGCAGAAAGAGTAAATCACAAAGCTGTCAATTACTTCACTTCTGCAGTGAAAAACTCCTTCTAAAACTGTACAAAAAGTTACATTTTAAAACAAGTATTTAAGTAATTCTTCCACCCGACAAACCATCCAAAAGCTGTGCCTACTAAAACAGTGTATTTTTTATGACATCTCTGGAGAAAGATATGCTTTGAGACTATCTCCAAAATTTGTAAACAAATTTTTTTGGTTGAAACCATTACAAATTATAGACACCTACAATTATGCAGAAATACTGGACGTCTTTTCCTCCATACTGTAGAGAGCAATATAATACATACAAACCCTCTATTAGCAGCACAACAGCTTCCAAGAGCTCACATAAGACAGATGCTTTTTTCAAACACACTGAAGCCAACAGAGAGCAAAGGGAATTGGAAAGAACTAATATTCTATAGACATCTCAACTTTTCAGAGAAGAAAAATGTTAAATGGCTATTAATCTCTAATTTTCTTCACAGCTTAATTTTACTTTGGTATCAATACAGTAATAGGAAAAGTAATCAAGCCATTACATCTCTGCATTTTTTCTGTTCTGTTTTTAATCACTAGAAAAGCCTCCACTCTGCCATAAGCAGAAATATCTTTAATAATGAAAAAATTTTGCCACATAAGTGGAACACACATAGGAAAAGACAGTGATGAGTGCTTTTTGGGATCACATTGCTCTATCTTTTCTACTTAATATAGGGCATATTGTTGGGAACAGTTGGTAAATTATGCACTGGGTTTCTAATTATTTCCTAGAATAAAATATTCTAGGAATACCATAACTTCAATAATGAACTACAACCACCACTAAAATTAAAATTTGCTTGCCACGATGAGACAAACAATGTGTTGAATTGCACTGTGTCTATTTAAATTCACCAGTTAAATACAAATAGACTTCAAGTGCTATTTTCAGGGCATTGATTACCCATAACTTGCAGATCTTCTCACAGTAAAGCCAACAGAAGCAGTAGATAGAGATGCTGTGAAAACCAGCATTACAGATTAAAATTCTTTGTGAGGGAGACTAAGGTGAAAGAGTCATAGAAAAGCAAACATTTAAAAGCCACACAACAACAGGTTTTGTAGCATTTCAAATCTGAAACCAAGGCTCTGACAGAGTACTTGAACAAATGCTCTTAATTTTCACCAGCATATACGTCTAGAACAGGGAATGCATGAAGACCTGATGCATTCATTCTAAAAGCTTTAGTGATCAGACACACCTTTTTACAAGTGTATCAGTACAAAAAATAAATTGCCTTTCAAAAATCACTTTACTGACGCTATTTGCCAAAAGCCCATTCTGATTTATCAGAACAATCAATTTCCATCCAAAAAAAAGCTTTTATGTATGCTCTAGTACTATGTTCTCTTCTAAGTTTTTTTAAACACCTGGCCAATTCCTTTCAATATTTTCTCCATGTTGGCAGTTCTCTATAACACCACACTGCTCAGGAGGCCACATATGTCAAATTACAAAAACAAAGAATTGATTACTCCTGGACTCTAAGCATTTCAGCTCTGTGTAGCTTCCATGTACTAATGAATCCTTAAAAGCACTACTGCTTTTTTTCCCCCCCCCTTCCAATTAAATACCCAAGAGGAGTGAAAGCCACACTGGCTTGATCTAAAAAGGCAAGATGCTTAAAGCTTTTATATAATAACAACCTAGGGGATAGAGCTCTGAGACAGGGTTTTTTCATATTTTTCCTTCTGAGCGTGAAAACATCAGTCAATTAATCTTCACAATACCCTTGCAGCATAAAACATGTAGTAAGTATTAAAAGGTCTCACATAATTTAAGTCATGTCAATAAATATTTCATATTATTTTCACAAGAATTACATTACCTTAAAAAACACAAGTTATTTCAAAAAATTTTTATTTCTATACATATTCCATCAATGTTCCTTAACCCTTATTTTACTCAAAGATAATTCAGAAAATTAGTCTATGATTCCTCAAGCTGTTAAACATAAGCAAAACTGTAACAGTCAAAATGATTATTTACTTAACCCAACAAAGCATTATGTGGTAAGTCAGTGTAGTAAAAGATGGTTAGGTAGACCAAAATCAGTTCATGAAATTCAGTTCAGGATTCAGAAAAATTTCAAGAAATAAAAATAGGTGGTATCTCTTGACAAGACATAATGTGGATCTGATTAAGGCTCAAGTTTTTCAGACAACTCCAACTGAGGTCTTCATCAAATGTCCAAAAGAATTCCTAGCTACAAACTACCAAAGCTGGAAGAAATTCCAAAACACATTCTCAGCTTCTGAATTTAGACACGGTTTCATGTTCTCCTGCCCTAATTTTCATACTTTATGCATTTTAGGCAGAAAGTCTCAGACTTTTCAAACGGGTCTGGACGTATTAGTTGTATAACAGCTCCCAAAAAACAGAAGGACAACAGATCAAGACTAGGAAAGTAAGCATTTCTTAGAGCATAGAATGATGTATTTCTTCTCATATCTTCCTAGCTTTTTACATCCAGAAAGAATATAATGCTAGACAACTAGAATTAAAAAGTTATCAATGACACAAACCAAAACATTTGGAAAACCAAGACAACTAAAACAAACAAACAGTAGGACAAGTCTTGAAGCTGTCATAGCCATATGTCATATCTGAGTCCAGAGAATGCCCGTCCATGACAACACATGACTGGCCTCGGATATGACAACAGCTGACTGAAACGTAATTCGATCCTGCCAATGAAAAAGCCATGAAAACATGACTCAAAAGGATGGACTCTGTTCTAAATATCTTATTTGATGCAAGACAGAATTGCACATTGAAAGAAACATTTCATAGCCATACATGATGAGTCTTCTTACGTAAGAGCGTAGAAAAGGAAGTCATAATTTTGCTACAAAGTATGGACTTCAGAGGCATTCCTCCTCAGGACGCCAGGAGACAAGAGGCAACCTAAAAAACTACTGAAATTCTACATAAAAAAGGTTTTCATCTTTATCTGGCTTGCCTGCTGCAGAACTATCGTTTTCCACAAACACAGTGGAAGCAAAGGCTTCTCTATCCTCTCCCCTTCTGCAGGGTTCAGAGCCTTATTCTCATCATGAAACATACTCTACCGTCAACCTCAATGCAGGAACACTCTGCAGTGGAATTCCTTTGGAAAGCACTTACCCAACAACAATAAACGTCATTAGAATCATCCACTGCACATATAATTGTCTCACCTGTGGTATGTTTTGAAATAGTTAACACTTTGTTTTCTGATAGATTCTTGCAAAACTTCAGACTTACTGCCACAAAATTCTTCTCCAACCTGCGTCAGCCTAGAGTAATAAAACAAAGTTTAGAAATATTTATTGATTTCTTAATACTGCTGTTCCAACTGTGAGTGTACATGTATCTTCATAAAGGCAGAGCACCAATGTTACATTGTAATGTTAAGGTTGCATTCCACAAAAGTCCATGTCTCATTTTCTTTCACATCCGATCATTGTGTATCACACACAGAGAGACAAAGAGCCATAGTAAAATAAACATATTTTTGAGAGCCCACTACACAGGGAAAGCTGTCAGTTCACAGTCTCAATCTGTCATTTTATTACCAAAACAGAAGGATATAATACTGTACAGGTTGGCAGTACCACAGTATTTTTCTGCTTGACTGAGACTCCTTTTAAAAGCTCTTAGAAAAAAAATTGTCACACCTGCACATCCCAAATCTTAAAGGGAGACAACACTGAAATCATATCACAATTAAGCACTACTTAAGCAGCAAAGCAGTTCATGCTACCTTTCCCAAATACATCCTCATAAACTCTCATGATAAAGAATAATAGCTCTTCAAGCTATCAGCACATTTGAATGAAATTGGCATCAAAATGCAAATATCAGCCTTAATCAACAGTGCCATCTTATCAGAGCTCAAGTTTGCAGACATGTACTAAAAGGTCTTACGACCACACCAGCATACCTGCTGATAATATCAAGTACAAATATGAAGTCATCGTATTTGAAGTTAGCCAGATCTGTTCCCAGAAGGTATGTTTTCACTTTCAGTTGAACATCCTACAAAACACAAACAAGTTTTTGTATACTTGATACACTGAAGACAAAAAGTGAAGGCTTGGATACCTGGTTCATTAACACTTTTTGGTTTCTTATAAATTCTTTTTTCGAGATTTAGAATAGAATTCCGTTTTCTGTAACATGGGTAACTTCTCTAAAATAATTTAATAATCAGTTTCTTTAGCACTCTATAACACAGACAGAGTCAATCCTAGATGCTTTATTGTCAACACAAAAACAGAACTCAGCTTTTTCATCATACATTTTGGGTGACACTGCACATCAAACAGATCCAGCAGTCACACCAGGAAAACTGTGAAACCAGGCAGGTTCACAAGGCTCCAGGTTCTTCATTACTATGGTTATACCAGAAATATAAAGCAGTACACAGAGAAAAGCATATGAGAAGAAAACAGATTTTGTGGCAGCACAAAGGTTGAAAGAGACTGAAAGTCCTGTTACTGTGTTTTGGTCTCTTGACCAAACGTTTGGAAGCACTGCAACCACTGAGTCATAGAAATTGTATTTCCATGGTCTTGATATATTCAAATCAAAACAAATCACTTAAAAAAAACCCCCCGGAGACATTTCTTAAGAACATTAGTATAAATATAACTGTAATTAATACCTGAGAGGTGGAAGGTGGGGGGGGAATAAATATTTTGGGGGAAACAAAATTCAAAACCCATACCTGCCATATTCGTGAAAGCCCATGTTCCAATTTCTTTTTTACATAGTTGCGGTCAAAACTGTTCTCTTCAGTCCCAATCACATTGTTGCCATCTGAAACTTCAGGTTAAAGGCATTGTAAATACTTCCAAAAGCTTTGAAAGTTATCCTGCACTGAATTAAATCTCCTTAGCTACTGCCATATTATCAATTATGCAAACTCCAGAAGAGCTAGTTTGCTCTAAACTTCTGAACAGAAATGAATAATGCACATATAAGCATATAAGCGTTATATGCTAATGCAGACCAGGAGAGTTTCATCACCTGCATACCAAATACCTGTCCCAATAGTGTTCCTTAGGTAGCAATGTGTTACAAGGATCACAGTGAGAGCTAACCCTGACTGACCTTTGCAGTTCTTCATTACTAGGCTTCACAGCTTTTTCCAGAAAAGCCCTGGCTTAGTTTCACGTTCCTTAGAGAAAAGAGCAATTTTTCATGTCTAATTTTGCTGTCTACTGAAGAAGAGTCCAGAAACATAAAGAACGTACATCTCTCCTCCATTTGTCAACACTCAGAAATTTTTATCAACAAAATAAATGTTCTCCCCTTGTCATGCCTTGCCCTGAATCCAGGCCTGGCTGTCTAGATGAATATCGTGTAAATACTGTGCGCACCTTACTAAAGAGGCCAGTAAGGAATGGGATGCTGGATACAAGATTTTGATCAACCTTTTCAGATGTGTGCAGAACAGAACCTGCAATATTGCCTGAACTACCACATATTTAAGAGAAGGAAAGAAAAAACATTCACTAACAGGAATTGTTATGACTTGTATCAGACACTGACAATTCAATTAAACCAAAATACACAAGAGCACAGCAGTCTGACCATGTTTTGATTGTATCTTCTTCAGATCATCCAGTGCTTACTGTCAAGTGAGCAGAGTTTCCTTCTGTAACAATCACCAATTATAAACAGCACTTAGCAGTGACTCATTCTCCCAGTCCTAGGCCAGACTCTTTTTAAGTAAAAGACTGTCATATACATCGTCCTTCTCCCCATCAACCATCTGGTTTCTGATTTGAACCTTTCCAGAGTATGTTTCTCAGAACAAGAACTATTGCCTATTATAAGAATGTTTATGTAAGTTTAACAGGAACAACAAAAATATGACATCTTCTACGTCTGTACCTCCATTTAAATTAAAAAAAAGAATGTGGGGAATATGAATACTGAGAAGTATGCTGGCCTTGCTTGATTTCTTGCAGATGGAGCCATAAGGTGTGTCTGGACATGTTATTAAATTATGAACTTTATCAAACACTGAGAAAGCTTTATCTGCAAGCTAGGGATTACGGTGAACATACAAACCCTACCAAGAACAAGCCAGTTGAGTTAAAGTGTCTGCACATTCAGCTGGAACTCAAGAACACAGAACCAGCATAATAACCAGGCAGAATGTAAAAGCTCCAGTACTGTCAATTGAATAAGTCCTCATCAAAATTAAAAACATAATAAAATAAAGTTGAGAAATTGGGATTATATTAGGGATAATCATTTCTTCCAAGGCTGCAAAGCTGTGTTCAGCTTTTTCCTGTGTAAACACATTGAGACTGCTTTTGCAGGTTAACTGAGAATTTAGACTAATAACTCAAAATGAGATGATAAAGGTCTTGTTTGAACATAAAACAGCCTTAAACATAATTCCGTACTATATCTACTGTTGCAGAGCATGCAAAAAAAAATTTCCTTTTGAAAGAAAAATCATAAAACAAATATTACCCACTGCCTACATGAATTATAATTTAGTAACTGTACCTAAATATGCTCATCTTCTGAAAGCAGTAATTCTGACAAGTGCATTTTCCGATCTCCCTCAGAAGATTACATGAAACATAAAGAATAATCCAAGCAGAAAAACTCTAAGTGGATTTAACCTTTCTCGGACTGTCCAAGGAAACAAAACCAGCAATCTTAGCCACAGCACACTCTTCATACGTTTCTGCAACCTCCTCTCTTTTAAACTCCTGCAGACTGAAGCCAATCCTAAACAAGTCAGTGCCTTTGACCTGTTCTCTAGATTAAGACCATAGTCCCTGTACTCACGAACTGCCATTCATGAAGGAATGGCTGGACAGACACTGCAATATAAATGTTATTGTTCACTAAAAAAATCAATGGAATATTCTCTCTCTGTCAGTCTCCCAATGCTCCTGGTTTATGGCCAATCATGCTAGAAGGTCTTGTTTCCGGTCTTTTAATGAACTGCACTGCAGCTAATTTCACACATGCAAATACATTAATTTAGGAGAACTTCCTTGAAAATCAAGGACTGGACAAGCGTTTACACATTTTGCATTGAGGAATTTGGAACAGGTAGATAAGATATAAATATTCATAACTACACATAAAAATAAGGAACAAAACCACCCAGGAGTTATTATTCTAGATGCCCGATTTCAATACAGTAATTCTTCAGGTTTTCAGTATTTCTCAAAAATTCAAAAAGGCAGCTTTCAGCCATAACAAAAGGTTTTTGTTTAATCCTTGCATGGTAGAGGAAAGCCAAAAAAAGGAATCAATCAAATCTCTGTCCTCTAGCTTCACTCTTTGAATACTAAGCAGGTCTTGCACAGAATTTACACAGTACTATAAATGAAACGTTTTGAAAATTAAAACGGTTGAAATTCAATTTACATCCTACATAATTTTCTTCTTGCTTTTCTTTGAATCTTTTACAGATACTAGAGTTGTTACCAACTTTTACCCCTAGGATTACACTTGTGAAATCAGGAGCTTAAATGCCATAGTGATTATTTTACCACTCACTTTCAGGTCTTCTGTTAAATCATTGTCTCACAAATACATGAAAATTGCATCAACGTCATAGTAAATTTCATGGTATGTGAAAATCCAACTGAACTAGGCAAGCCCTCACACAAACCAGTGTGACTTCGAAGTTCACTTTGATTTGAGCAGGGAAGACAAAAACGATCTGCATAGGTCCCTTCAAAACTCATTTTCTGTTTGACTTTTTACTAAAAACATAAACAGTGCTCTGACCACAACAAACATTGTAATGGAAAATTTTCCAGTAAGTAGTTTATTTTCAGGGATGAAACCCCAAATTACAGCAATTTGCTGTTTACTATACAAACAACAAAATCACGGAATAAGTAGCAGCTCATTAAATATGACGTAGAATTCATTTCATGTTATGTTGATAATTTTAGTTCACTAATCTTCAGTAAGACTAAACAAGTTCTACGTACAAATACTTAATTCTGTCTTTCTAAGGACTTCTTTTGGGTAAGTTTCACTATTCAAATACAAAGAGCTATATAAATAATGTCTTTGAAGTCCAACTTGTACAGTTGTGCTTGTGCCCTAAGATCAAGAGTCCCTTGACACATTTAGGTACTTTCTCAGAGTGCTGACATTAACTGGGACAATACTGGGACAGCCTTGAGTTCCCAAAATTATAAAAGCCAGACATAGTGGTACATCTATTGCTCCAGTCGATGTGGCTTATTTGAGGAAAAACTTTAGCATAATTTCCTGAACTGACTCCCTGGTGCCTTCTGACACACATGCCTTTTTTACAGGAATTTTACTTTGGCTTTACCACATATCACAGCCATTAAATCAACAGGTATGAAATGAGAATTCCATGTACAGACTTAATAATTACTGCAGAATGAGCAATGAGTTTTAGGAAAAAAAAAACAACCAGTAGATATTTATAGTCCCTCTGAAATTAAACTGTACTTGTAAAATTCCCTTCTGTGTGCTTTATCATTGCTGCGGTATTCGAAAAAGTGATTCAGTAGATCACCTACATTTCAGCTGTACATTATGGCTAAGCCACATCTCCAGAAAATTAAAAACTGAGTGACAGAAGATTAGAAGTAGACATAGCAAAACATTCTGGCATGCATTTAAAAGCACCGCATTTAAAATTATGCGTGTGACTGTATATATCACTTTATTAGGCTTAATTGTTCCTGTAAAAGGCTTTAGAGTGCCGATTATTTTCTTTCCTCAGGGCACCACAAGTAACGACACTAAGGGGAATTAGTTTTATAAGTGAATACGTGGCTGAATAAGGAGTCTACTGTGATAATTTTTCCATGAAATAAGTACTTTATGGTACCTGCTTGATTTTACATCGGCAAAAACCATAGCAAAATGGAAACAAGAGAAGAAAATGTAACAAACTTATTTAAAATGTAAATATAAATATTATTGACAATGGGCAATTCAATCAAAACTTTAGAATCTTTCTTCACATAGTACACATCAAAAGCAAATATGTCAGCTCTGATTACATTACATCTGATGTAATGTAATCATTACAGATTACATTATTATTACATAATCAGAGATGTAATGTATCATTACATCTGATATGGTTATAAAAACTTTCATCTCAAGCAATGGCTTCAAATCAAAAAACAGCTTCAGCAAATCCACATTTTAAAAAAATTTTATTAGCTGTTTTTAAGATTCCACACAATAGGGGAAGGACATTTCCCCTAAGCACTGTTTTAAATAAAATCATTTATATCTGCAAGACTGGCACATACAAATATTCATTAAAAAATTAACCTTGTACTGAAGAGCAAAAAAATCCAGTGAGTGTTTGAGTTTTTACTGCACACTATAAGCAAAAACGCTGAAGGCACTGAGCCAAGACCTCAAAGATACCAACACACAAACTAATAACTTGAGCACAAGAAAAGTTGTTTTGCTTCCTGAAGTTTCTTACCAGAAGACACAACTGCTGCCTCATCTTGGTCATGGTTCTCATGCCACTGCATCGTTCGGTAGTAACTGAGCATGACTTCCCAGAGGGCTTTGCAGAGATCAGCAAGGCATGGAATGTAGCTGTCTGATGTAATATGCTACAGAAAAACAAAATAGCATTGTGAAACTTCAAAATTGTGTTCATTTTTTGCTGCAGCGACACAAACCATACAAAACTCTCCAAATTCATACAGCTGAGCTGACATACATCAGTTTCATTTTTAAATGTATTTTAAGAGGTGACAGATTCCTGATTTTGGTGAACTAATCAAATGCTGTTCAGAAGTACAAAGTGTTTTTGTTAGCATCTTTTTTCCTTTTCTCAACTGGCCTGTATGTTAGCTACCTGTTACATTTATTTTGCAGTGACACAGAGACAGAAGTAAAGCCATAAAGTCTAATGGCCAGCACATCTCACTATCAGAGGGATGCAGCCACCCCTGTGTGTCAGTTCAATGATACAGACTTTTTTTTTTTGTACTTCAGTGCTTCAGAGAAGCCTTCCTGGCAAGTACCCCATTGGGTTGAATTATTTTCAAAGAAGTCATTTAAAAACAAACAAACTTGCTGATCCAGCAATTTTCTCTACTGACTTATCAGGAAATGTTACTCTTACTGTATTTCAGGGCTTTTAGTATCTAAAATCTGAAGTTTGTGCAGATCACTATACTTGAAGACATACTGACTTTCAGGTGGACAGGAAGAAAGGATTACTTACTAAATACCAAGATAATTCAATAGAGACTAAGGAAACAACTGAATTTCTTTAAGCTCATACTAGAATAAAGAAAATCAAAACTTGAGACTGAAGCAGCCAAGCTTTGCCCTGCTCCAGCAATATTCAAAAAGAGAAAAGATGCAAAAGCATGGCATATTGCTAAGAAAAGAAACACTCAACAATGAAAACACTCAACAATGAAACAGTGACTCTGAATGTACAGGCACTAACTTTGATAAATGCTTATGAATTTCTGAAAACATTATTCTTTTTTAAAAGACTCACATTATTACAATATCCAGTATTTGACTTCCAAAAAGATGCAAACAAAACAAAGAAAAAAGCCACTATAATCCCCCACTAGCCATATACAATGGAAATAAGCTAGATGAGTTCATTTTGACAGGTTTTTAGAAACACACAGCAGAATATCTGCCTCAAAAGGAATACTCAGTTTTATATTACTTCCTTTATTTAATTACAGTAAGTACTCCATAACCCTTTATATGTTAAGGGCATCCTGGCTTAACAGCGTAGACAGCCTGAAGAGGGTTCTCACTAGAACTAAACAAAGAGAAAGAAAGCTCATATTTCAGTCTTAAACAATTTATTCCCCAACAACAGAATGCATGAGACGAAAACCTATTGTTTTTTCTACAGGAAGTCAGAAATTGAATTGCTATGATAGTTTGTCTTATTCAGCATCCTGATTTCACAAATGCATGCAACAGGTAACAACCAACACTGAACAGCATGGTTTGTAAGAGACCAAAATTTCCCATCTGCAGCCTGTCCCTAAATATCTAATGGTTACCAAGATAGTAAAGAAAAATTTAAAAAGCCAATTTCAATGCAATTACAGCAACATTCATAGTACATTAAAGTCCCAAAGTCTGAGTACCTTCCTTTATACAGAATGCCAGCTATTGAAGGGTCACATAACTTAAGCATCATCTCGTTAATGTTTTGCATAAGTAAAAACAAATAAAAATAATGAGGTAATAATTTTGTAACCATGTAGTTAAAGCCACGCTCTTTCTGTGTAATACAAAATGTGATATTTCCAAGTACCTGAAAGATCCCTTCACACGCTCAAATATAAGGATAAACAGCAACACACAAACTGTATTTTAGAAGTGGTCAGAAGCAGCTCAGTAGTAGTTTGTAAGTGTAAATAAATGGGCTTAGTATCATTAGTATTAGCAAGGAATGAGAAATAAATTGAAGAGCATACAGAATTATAAAGCAAAAAAAGAAGACAAAATAAAAGTTCATTAGAAACTAAGAAATGAAAAAAAAAACACACTCTGAAGGCTTATAGCAAAAAATGAAAGGACTGCAGTCCAGACAACAAAGATCAGGGTTTGCTGCCTTTCTGCAGCTAGAATTCATCTCAGTGAAGTGGAAATACCACCTATCCAGAATCTTACTCATTATGTTCAGGAACACTTAAGTCAATTATTTCCAATAAATTTATTTTGCATATTAAACTTTCATTTATATGAAGGCTCTTAGATTATGTAAGCTTTTTAAGTCAAAGAGGCACCTCTTTAAAATGAAATGGTTTTCAGTGCAGATGTGTTGCTCACTCGTGGAAGCTACATGATCCCAGGACATAAGAGAAGTGAAAGAACAGAAAATGGATCAGAATATGAGCTTCAATCTCCTTGTGACTGTATTTTAATTTAAAAAATTGCAACTGATGGGATGGGTCCTTAAGTTGATGAAGTATGATGAGGGCTTAGTCTGTGACTGAAACAAACATCCTAAAGAACATTTACAATATCAAATTGTAAATTGATGTTAGAACCACCTAAAATATCTCACATTCTTCTTCCCCATCACTGAAGTTTTAGAAAATTTCTCAGGGTGTAACAGTAAAATCACAACTGAAAATATTAAAGAGTGAACTAAAAATGCTACCCAAACTACAGTAATTCATTCTAACAACAGTACAAACTATGCAAGAAACTGCACTTAAAATTTATACTAGAAGAAAATACATGGATATTTCCAGTTGATGATCTGCCTATCATCAGGCTTTTGAATCTCAATATTACAGCTGTCCCTTATCCAGATATCAAAAGAGTGAAATTAAATGTGAGAATGAAAAGTGAATGATACAAAGTCAGGAAAAATGGGAAGACTCCAATTAAATTAGCATCTTTACAAGAATTCTTACTGAAATGCAGTATCAGAGAAATTGTGAATACTACCTAAATCCACTGCAATTAAGTTCAAAGATAATAGTTATCCCAATAACTAGCATATCATACTGAAGACACACATGTTTGGAAATGTTGGTCTTTAATTGTTAGGTAGAGTGCACAGTAACTCCAAGGTCCTAATATTTAGTGCAATCAAAATCAACATTAAGTTGTGAGTAACAAATATCTCAAGTAGCCATAAGTTGTATTAAGAAACCAGAGTAGCTGCAGGGTTAACAACTGAGTGTACTGACATAAGGTACACTTACAACAGTGAAAAAGATCAGATTAAAAACCATACATATATGCAAGAATTACATACTGTACAGAGGTCTTTGTACTGTAACTTCTGAAACTTGGTGTCTGTGTTTCCTGCACACAGCTCCACATATCCAAGGACTACTTGAAACACGGTGTTGTGAATGGCTTGAGTGAAGTGCATATGTAACTGGTCCATTGCTGTCTGAAAGAAATGGAGTAACATAAAATCAAATAGTAAAATTCAATTTATCATATGCCGTCACCTTTTAGCCATCATCTTTCAACATAAGTCTTTTTCAGTACTGAACACTTGTAAGCAAGTCCTCCAATCTCTCTGTCTCAAACACACCTAACATAGATCTTGGCAATATTACAATATGGTCACATAAAAGAGTTCAGGTATTACAAGTAGAATCAGTTTCCTCTGCCATCTTCCCTCTGTAATTCATCTTTTTTTTGTACATTGTCACTGGTAAACATTAATTTTACACCTATCTAATATAGCTAATTATAGAATTTATTCACTCATTTATTTACCCTCTCAATTACTGATAATGTGTCAAAAAAACTTAGTTGAGATTCATGCTCTTTCTCCCAGTGGAAACACTTCCAACTAAATAAAAAATATTTCCTTTGCAATCATCAAAATTAAAAGCACGATTACAAAGTCTTCATCCACTTGCCAGAGTGAAGAACTCAAAGTAAAAGTAAGTATTACAGAAAGGCATGCATATCATATAAATAAATTTCCTATAAAACTCCTCTTTTTCATAGAAGAAAAAGACATCTGTTTTTTTTTAAAAAAAGACTACTTTTTCCAGCAAAAAGTTACATATACTTACTAAGGACTAATGACTACATAACATACTAGTTTTGCCATAATCATGTCTGAGTTTCAGATCAGGATGTTTCCAAAGTGTCCCTGTTGTTAACAAACTGTATGTAACATTACTCCGTTTCAGAAACGGAATTTTCTCACTGTTTCAGGACATACATATAATCAGCACATGGTATATAGGAACTGATAAAAATAGTCTTTCATATGCAAGAATAAAGTTATCAGATCCTGCAGATTTGAAAATGTTCAGTTTCACTACTTCCTGTTTGACATTTTTACCTACTGACAAGAGCTGAGAACTCAACTACTCCTTAAGAAATGAAGAAGCAATTCTGCTTAAATCCTGTTGAAAACAGCCCATCTTCTACAGCTAGTCCTAACTTGAATTAGCCAAAGAAAACAGAATGACAAATGAAATAATGAAAAGTACTGAAGATACTGAAGGATCTTGACATTTTGTTTACTGCAAAGAGGTCATTATGGGAGATATTTCAATAACAACACAACTAAATTATTTTCAGGACAAGTTCAAAATACTTACTTTAAGAGTAATAAAAAGAATGTCAAAAACAAGTCACTCTATAATGGAACAAAGCAGGCAAAACCATGCAGTAACAAGTAACGCTTTAGTCTTGTCAGAAACTTCATTCCTCACCAACAAAAAAATCTGCCTTTCTCAACATGTCATGCACTTGACTTGGAGCAGTGAACGCATTGTATCTATTTTTGTTCAGTTAATAAGAAATTGCATACAATGCACTAAAAGAAGAAAAAGTCTAATTCATCTTCTCCCCTGATTATAAGTTGCAGTCTTTAGGCATTCCATGTTAATGTGTTCTGCACATTAACAAAGGATGGGAAGATAAATCCATTTCTGTATTATTGCAGAGCTACACTGTCAAGCCAGGAAAAAAAGAACCCAACTTTGCTAGAAAGGTTCTAATTAGAAAGAAACAAAACAAAAAACAAAAATTTAAAACAAACCCAAGAAAGGCAATCTTATATCAGATACGCTTCTGAAATTTGGAACTACCATTTAAAAAAACCAAGCATAATAAAAAATTAGTGGGGTTCTTGTCCTGTCCTCATCAGGGGACAGGTGCTTTGACTAGATCTTTAGCAACTAAATCTTTCTGGGAGAATCTCTTCCCAGTAAATCATCACGGTTACACTGGCACCACCATGTGCAGCCTCACTGTGTTATGAACACTGATCACTGACAAAACACACCTCCTTATCCCCTTTACTTCACAGGAGCTTGATATTAGCTCCCATACTTCAGACCTGCTGCAGAAGGAACCTGGTTGACTGCCTTCTCAGAAAAACAAGCCAATATGAAGCCTCAAGGCAGTGCCCCAAACAGAAGAGAACTCCATCCTATGGGAGAACTTAGGTCTTCTCTTATTTACACAGCAAATGCTCTAAGCACACACAGATGTAACTTTCAGGACATGTCCACAGTATGTGTTTGACGTGCCATGGGATGTATTTTACTGCAAAAAAACCACTATCTCCTCACATGTTCCATTCCCACCATGTTAAGAGTACAATATAAAATGGAAATACTCAAGGCAAATGTTGTGCACAACCCAGAAACAGAGACCTAGCTATAAAAAAATAGTATTCACATGACCAAATAGAATGAATAGTGCCAACAGTAATATAAACAGAGCTGAAATATGCAACTGTTACAGGTATGACCTGTCCAAAAAGCTACATGTTGCAGTAACACACAGCTTACCAGCAAGCACTGTTAAATTATCTGAGCATTATAAAAGCCTTTGTATACTCAGCAAGATCCATCAGCATCAGTGTGCTGGTTTTGGCTGGGATAGAGTTAATTTTTTTACAGTAGCTGGTATGGGGCAGGGGGCTGTGTTTCTGATTTGTGCTGGAAACAGTGTTGATAACTCAGGGATGTTTTAGCCATTGCTGAGCAGTGCTTACACAGGGTCAAGGCCTTTTGTGCTTCTTACCCCAATCCTCCAGAGTGGGCTGGGGGTGCACCAGGAGTTGGGAGGAGACACAGCCAGGACAGCTGACCCCAGTTGACCAAAGGGATATTCCATAACATGTGGTGTCATCCTTAGCAGTAAAAGCTGGGGCAAGAAGACAGAACAGGGGGCTCTTTGGAGTGATGAAGTCTGTCTTCACAAGTCACTGTTACACGTGATGGAGTCCTGCTGTCCTGGGGATGGCTGAACACCTGCCTGCCCTCTGACTTTGCCATCCCACTAAGGGGGAGGAAGCATCCTGCTGTGGGGGGCTAAACTGCCACCTGGGATTAAACCACAACAATCAGGAAAATAAGTTTCCATCACAGTACTCAAAGCTTCATGCTGTGACATCAATATTCTTTGTGACTTCCTCAGAAGATAAGTACTAACCTGTGTTTTTCCAAGCAGCCTGTAAGCCTGCTGAACCTTTGTATAATGATTGATATCAAAATTCTTGCATATTTTGGAAAGCGCTACGTCCAGTTGTTCCTATAAAAATGAAAGAAAAAATGTGTTAAAACACTAAATAAAAACAGGCCAAGTGATACATTACTTAAACAACAGCAAGCAAGGACAATGTTTATTTAAACAGTCTGATAATTATAGTTGTAAAGTAACCAAGACTGTACGGGACTCAACTGTTCTGAGGTGCTTAAATGTTACTTCTTGCAGTTTTAAGTACTTCAGTGTCAGCCAAAGAGTTCCAGCACTCCCAAGAACAAGCAAGAAAAAGAACATTATTTCACCGAAGTCAAATTCGAAGTGATGTTTACTTTGAGAAGGCCTAGCACCTCAGTAATGGAGAGCTGGGATTTCTAAGTTGGTCTACTTCCACCCCTAAAAAAAACCCAGATCTGGGGGTTTCTGCTCAAGCAATTCAATTATAGACTTCTTAACCATCTGACTGCATCTCAGGAACTAACACTATCTGAATTAAAAATTCATTGGCAAGACAGCCATTTATACAATACTACATCAGTACAACAATCAGTACCTGAGAGTCAGAAAAGAAAGTAGACACACAAATACTGGTTGTGCCAGCAGAGCTGTGTCTGAGCATACTGAACAGCTTTGCAATAAATGAAGTTCACCTATTATGTAAACTAAGTGAAAAAAAAATTTCAATAGGATCATGTATTTAATGACTAATAAAGCTTTCAAGAACTTGACTATGTAGCTTAATAACATAATTCTCACTTAGACACTGTAATATATTCAGATACACAGCCTAACTCTAGTTATTTTCAACCAACAATGCAAAAAATAAAAGCAGGATGAATCAATAACACACAATAACATACACAGCTAGCAAGTATTTTCTTTCCTTGCTAGATACTAAAGCCCTTTCAATTCTTATTATTTAATGATCTTGCAGTACAGTCTTGCTCTTAAAAATAGAAAGCACAGTAGATGGGTCTCTTATATATGTTTAGTCCCTCATGTACTTTTGCTTACTCCATTGGAAATTTTCATTAATTACATCATAAGTCACAAAATATTTTTGGTTTTAATACTAGCGATTTGGTGGGACTTGTTTGTTGTACTTTCTTCCCTTAGCCAAATGGTAAAAGGACAAGTAACCTAAAGATTCAGAACTTCTCTAAAACATTACTCAGCAATTTGAATTTCAGCCATATACTGATTTTTAAAAAAAAAAAAATTCCTTCTCTTGTTTCTTGCAGAACAGCTGTACAAAGAGAAAAACTGGGATATCAAACTGCCCATCAACAGAGCTCTTAAACACAGAGAACGTTAGTCTTTTCAGTTACATTTTTCAATAGTTCCTCCCACTATAGCCATCTTGTATTTTATTTGTAACATAGTATAAAAGTAATATCTATATTAGAACCTAAATTAAAATAAGACAAAAAAGAAAAAAGGAATGGACTTAAGTAGAGACACTCAACTATTGAAAAGACTCATTATTGAAATTCTAACTAGCAGAATACTATTCTATATTAATTTCAGCAATACTCCATGGATGCAAGGATGACTTATGTTTCTCCCATATGCACAGGCATAATTCCAGTAGAAAATAAGATACTTTCACAGAAGAAATAAGATATTTTTATAAATTCACAAGTAATAAATAAAAATCTTGAATGTGATTATTTAGGTAGCTGTGAATTGCTCTCACCAACCAATATGGCACATTTTAATCACATTTTGGTAAGACCAGAATTTGCTCTTCAAAGCTGTTACTAGAAGGAAGTAAAGATGCGTGTCTCCTTTCAAGCAATATCAGTATTTGCCCACAAGGAGAAAATGAGAGTGCTCACTCTCACAAGGCCTGTGTGAGAGTAAGAAGAAAACAGTCATTCCATCAACTCTTTTGAACCAGACATGCTCTGAATAAAGCACTATCAGAGAAAGACTAAAGGAACAAAAAAAGCTTTGCATAAAAGCTGAAGTACAAAGACATAACTGAAGGAAATACACAAAGTTCTAATTTTACAGGGAATTGAATAGCAAGGTATGATAAAACATGTCTGACTTTCTAAAGAGCACATGACAACAGGTGTAGACAGATGCTGAAGTAGCTAATTCAGGTTCCTGCTAAATATTACACATGTTCGCATCACGTGCATCACAAATATTATACATACCTACATTGCTAGACTTCTTACAAAAAGCTTGCCAAGTTCCAGCTCAAAATTACTTAGTAGTGGAGTTTAAAGAATTCCTCTTTTTGCCACCAATTTGCAGCAAGACACTCAACATCTTATATTCATTTGCTTTTCTGATACTATCTACCAACTTAAACTGATCTTAGTTGCATCCTTCACAGCTATTCAAGTCTTATTTCCTACAGCTTAGCGCAGATCCTATTCAGCACTTTCCAGTTTTCTGACCTCTAAAATTTCCTGTGAAATTGTGATCTCTTGTATATCTTATTCAAATCTACTGGCTTGCTGTTAATTTATTTTTCATGACTATTTAGAGAAGTAGTCTAAAGAATTCACAGAAGTTCAGTACTTCAAATGTTATGTGACTTTTTTAATTTGACTGCTCTACCACTTATAGTGGGCACAACTAGTGAACTGGGTCATAACATGGTAATATATTAAAGAGCATTTAGGTTGATTACAGCACTAAATTCTACATGAACAGCAATGGTTACAGCATTCAAAGAGAGTATTTGAAAGAAATGTACACATTCTGTAACTGCTAACTAACAGAATTGCTTTTCTAATTGTATTAGAAAGCTCTATTTCTTAGAGATTAAATAGTAACACATACTTAGAGGTTAAATATTAACATATACTAAACATCAGTATATTAATTCTTACCTCTATTTGTTCCAAGGTGTCTTGCAGTTTTGAATTTAACTCACTAATGATGAAAGAAAAAAATGTTTAGAATAAATTACTGATTATATAAACATTTCAGACCATTTCTTATTTCCAAAAACCCTGTTACTGAGCCACAACATAGTAATTTATCATAAACCATTAAGCTGCTGTTGCTGTGTCAGACTAGGACCATCACACCACTGCTATGTGGAAAGGCACATTATTCTAGGTTTACAATGCAACAGTGTTAAGAAGGCCTAGACAAGACCCCATCCTACTAGGATTTAACCAAGTATTCAAAGACATTCTCAACCCCCAAGAAACTTGCTTTGAATGCCTTGGTTTGGCACTGTGGTCTACAGCGGAACATATCCAGAAGGGCCAGGACTGTCAAGTCTTTGCAAACTACAGTAATTTTTATTTTTTGCTCAGGACCCCCTTGCTGAAATGCTATAGGGAAAACAGAACTTAAGCTTTCTCAGAAAAATTTTTAAAGTTGGTATAAAAGATTAACAAAAATATCTACCATAAGAGAAATTGTTTAGGACAAAGAAAGGCACCACTGCACCTTTGCAACAATCAGCTTTAAAAATTTCAGAACAGCAGCAATAAAAAAAAAGACAAAAAATATGACTAGTATGTTTTTGTTTGGAAGGGTCAAAGCAACAAAGAAATAGGCAGGATATTCTCTTCAAGCACAGAAAGCACAGTTTTCATTAAATAATCACCATATCTGATTTAAAACAACTTCCTTCTGTACGCCTCTCTGTGCTTCTCTTCTCCTAAGAGGCCTACGTTAATTATCGAAAGACAGATTCTAGCTTCTCTACTTAGCTCTCTATGCTTAAATGATACGCCCATCACCGTCCTTCTTTGTTTCTATGAGATAAATTGGGTACAACACCCTCCAAAGAAAAGTTTAAATAGAAAAAAAACTGCATCAAAAAGAGCTGCCATTAAACACTAAAGAGAGTACCCAATACTTCCTTACTGTTTCTCCACATGCAACGAGCCTTCGAACAGAAGGACCTCCATAATAATCTGATGTTACGACATCTCCTGCTGGAGTTTATGAGCATTTCCTGCAATTTCCTTTTTTTTTTTTAAAGCAATGGAAACATCAAGTCTTTCTAAGTTAGAAACTGCAGATATTTAGATTAGTTTTGGTTCTGAAAGCAATTTCTTCATGTCAGCATGAAACTCTGCACTTGCTAATTTCACTGCCAAGAATTGGGGTAAGTTATCCTGCAGAAACCATCTTGCTATAGGCAAATTAATTCGAGAATAAAAACTTCTCATTAAGAACTCAGCTCAGGTATCTCTAGGCTGGAGGTTGTAGCACAGTTATAATTCACTTTAAGTTGAAATTTTACCTGCCAACGTATTACAACAATTATATAGTCCAAACATGGATTACATACTGTTATGATTGTGAAGCCTGGCTAGTCATGGTAGAGGGAGGTGGGAAACCACAGAGAATACTTATGGTTTTATAACTGCCTCAATTTTACTTTTCTAAGCTGAAAATTACTTTTCAATTAAACTTTCTTTAGAGAATGAGAATTAATGACCACTATTTCATACCATTTACAAATAAAATCATACAGAAGATGAAATCTGCGCAATGTCACCCTACCTTATACAACTGTAGTGTTTGAAAGTGCTGGCAGCTTTCTGGCATTCCAAGCACAGCTGAATAGCTCCTGGATAATCCTCTTCCTTAGGATAAAATACAATTGAAAGCTCATCTGAAGCAACAGTGCAATACCCCTTTTTTCTTGCATGCTCATGTACAAATATTAAAATATTTTGCCTTTTCTGTCTGTACACTAAAGGAAAAGAGTGAGCATCTATTGCAGCACTTAATGTGCAAGTAGTTCAGAATTAGAAACAGATGTTAGCAACATCGGAAAACACTATGTATTACATTACCTTATGCAAACAACTTGCTGTATAGTTTCCTTATCCATACATAAAAATTACATCACAAAGTTTTTATTATAGAATAACTAACATCTTCTCAGTTATCTATTCATGAGCATGGAAAGAGGTTAGTTCAGGCACTGGCAGGCTGTTCCCATAGTATATAAAACCTAAAAGGAGACAAGGAAGACACTCCCAACATTACACCCAAATAAACGCTATCTAAATTGACACATTCTATAGGTCATTAGAAATTAACTTAAATACAACTGACTCACAGAAGGCACCAGGAAACAAAGAACACACTATGGACGCATTGTCCTAATATGTAAGAAGAATATCCAACAGGTAGACAGCTCAATCAGGAAGTATACAAGGGTGCCAGGACAAAACAAAAACATACAAAAATATAAAATGCGAGGATCTCACCAACAAAACATGGGCATTGCCTCGGATATATGTGTTATTTTTTGTTCAATTAGGCATGAGACCAGAAAGGAAAGGAGGAAGGAAAACCCTCTTTAATAGCTAAGAGCTTCCATTTTTTGTCATAATTACATCTGTTACATTACATGCTTTAGAGAGCTCAAACGCAATGCTGTTACTGGAATTTCAGTCATTGATTGAAGAGTAAAAATGCAAGGGTAATTTATATTCAGTTATTATTATAGAGGAGTTTCTGAAATGAAATTTGTTTTAACAGCACTGTTCTAATGCAGATCAAATTTAGCTAAAAAAACATTAAAAAACCCCAAGTACATTATCCATTAGATGAAAACAGAACAGTACGCTGGTCTAAAATGAGGGCTGCATTTATAGCTCTTTACATCTTCCTCCACTGGAAACCTGGTACTTGCGCCATTAATTCTAACAGAGCTCAATCAGAAAGCTTGCTTGCATAAAATGTATTACTAATATATTCCAGATGCCTCTCAGCCCTGTAAGCTACTGTAGCTTCACTCCTGGTCTTTTTTTAATTGAGAACCCTTTCAAAATGCTCTTCTGTGAGTGGCTGCTAACAGCTCTCATGCATATTCCAACTTGGAGCACAGAAAATAAATGAGCCAGCAGCTGGGATAACTTACTGGGAGCAAACACTGAGCACAGCTCTAAAACTGCACTCGGCCAAAAACAGAGTTCTAGCCCGTAAAAATCACCGACCAATTACAATAAACAGACATTAGGGTCTGTGTGTGGATGTAACACCCACACCTCCTCAAGACAACTCCTGTCAGTAGACAGCAAAGAGTTGATTTCCTGTGTAGCAAATTACAGCACAGAAATTAAAAACTCATCATTGTACAGAGCAGAAAGCGGCACTTACGCCACCTGAAAATGAGTGCAGTTTTGCTTGGTAAAGAATAAGAAAGTTTGCTGACACAGGGTGACTTACTCAAGATGGAATTAAATTCACAGAATCTTAAAAGTTAAAACTATTAAGATTCAATTCCCAAATTTAATAACTGAGGATTGTCATCTTGACATTCCATCCAGTATTAGCTGTAAATATTTGGCAAACTAGCAAGTTGAAATTGTTACACTACATGTACTACAGCTGTCAATAAAATCCTGAGGCTGTCTTTCATACAATTAATCACCTTTAGACAAGATCTTATTTTGCTCTGTGCAGTATCTACCCCATTTTTAGGCAGTATACATAACAGTATCAGAATTTTCAGTGTCATGGCCTGCATGCTGCAGTGTTTTCTACAATTGAATTAAAAAGCCAATGAATAAGGAGAGAAGGCTACTACATTTACAAATAAAATACTAACCAGGGAGCCCATCCATAAATTTGTACAGTAATACACCAATAGATATTCTTTATCCAGACCCAGCATATCAACAATCAGCTAAATTTCATCTTTTTTTCTTTCCCCAAGTTTCAAGCTAAAGAAAAGAGGTGTAAGTTGAGAGCAGGGAAAAGTCCTGCATTTTTACTCCACAGCATTTTTACTGAGGTAACTCAAGCTTCAGTGCCCAGATCTAAAGGCAGAAATGAGTTATTGATAAAAAATACTCTCCCCCAGCAGATCTAATACTCTCCCCCAGGCTATCTAATTTGATACGAAGCTTTTCTCAATTTAAAAGAGGAAAAAAAATTTAATTTCATCCCATGCACATACCTTGTCTGCAAGAGGAAAGGAATGGGCACAATTAAGATGACTGACAAATGTAGACCTAGAATAGCTTCAAATTATACCAGTCTGGTAGGGACTTACCTCCAACATCTCACTCAAACGCACATCAGTTCTTTGCTAAAAAAAAAAAAAAAACAAAAAAAAAAGCCAAAAAAAATCCAGTCATTACTACACAGAAATGAAGAAAAATATTTGTCACTGAACAAAAACAACTGTACATACCAGTGTTTTTATTGTTCTCAGAGACTTTAGCAGTCCAATAAGCAACTGTCGTTTCCTCTGATTTGCAAGTAGCCCCAAACTAGTTTGTGTGAAGCCTTCCTTTGCTATATTCAGGTGTCTGTGAAAGTTAAAAATTAACATAATCTTCAACAATTCATAAAATAAAACATACTTCTAATCAATTCTAACAAGTCCAGCAAAATGCATGGTAGAAATAAGATTGTCAGCATTGTTAGGGAAACTCAGAAAACAAGATTAGACCAACAGCCTACTAAGAAGGTACATCCTCCCTTCTGCACTTGTCTGTGGACCAATGACGTATCTCAAAAGCTTTCTGTTACAAAGAGAACTCCCAGTTGCAAGAGTGAGAGCTGCAAGAGTTTGCAATTGTTTCAGTATCGCTAACTACTACTGTTAATAGCATTCAGCACATAAACAGGAAATATCATCAGCAAGCAAACTTCCTGTGTTCACAGATTTCTTCTTAAACACTTCCCCACTTTCAATCTCTGCAGTTACTTAAGCAAGATACCTTCTTCCATTTGTGCAAATAACCGCTGCTAACTGAAGGCCAGTCTGCAATGATGTAACACGTTCAAGTTCCTACAGAGAGACAATAGGTTAAACAAACATACAAGTTAAACAAATATAAATGTTACACACCAATGAAGACTACTGATTAGTAGATTTCTCTTGAGATGTTATAATGGCTTTGTAGAGTTACTTTATATATTATTTGTTTCACTTTTTCTATACACTAAGCACTGCAATGTAACATTAATATAAACTATATTTTAAAATACAATTCTCTTTTGAAGATATTTGAAATCTGTTTTCATTGCAGTGGGACCCTCTACATTTATATATTGCACATTTAGCCTAAGAATTTCTGTACCATTAATGTATTACCACAGAATGATCAAAGCTTCAGGGATAGAAGCACAGGGCTTAATTTGCATTAATATGCCAGAGAGCTGCAAAACAAAAAAAGCAAATCGTGTTTCACACAGCATTTTCTTTTTTAGAAGCACTTGTGTTCCACCAATTTAATAGATGTCACATCATAATGAATGTTAATTGTATCCTGTTGACTTTCAGCTGAAAACTCTTCAGCAGAGGTGACCTGAATTTAGCTTGATTTTGACTTAGTGAAGTGCCTAGCATAATCTCAACTCCTTGAAAAAAATAAATGTTTAAATATAACTATTAGGATTTCTTTTGTTAGGAACAGCACTGCAGAAAAGTGCATTCTTTCCCCAGGCTACAGGAAAAGAGATTATATATATATTTTTTGTTTGTTTGTTTGTTTTGTTTTGTTTCGGTTTTTTTAAATTCTGCTCATCATTTCAAAACGTATCAAGTGCTTTCCATGAGAAGGGAAATTTTCACTTTGAAAACTAATCTAATTCTAAAAATATGACAAGCAAAAACAAGTTCAAAGTTCAGTTCAATTTCAGAGCAGCTCCTGGTCAGCCTCCAAATCACTAAGCTGCATCTTCCTCCAAAACCTGCTCCTTTATATTACCAATGTTGCTTTTGTAAAAATGACAGCTTAGCTGCTGATATGCAAAATACCTTAAGAAACCAAATTCAAAGATTACTTTCCTCAATACCTACTTCTCTCTAAAAACATACTTTGCAAATATCAGAGCTATTCAAAAAGCCATTGTTCCCTTTTTCATGAGGAAATGCATACAATAAGGAGCAACTCCGCTCCAGTCTTGCCTCTTGCAAAGACTCTAAAATCTCTCCTTCGAAAATGACTGGATGGAGAGGAATGGGGAGAGAGTGCAGTCTCTCTCCCAAAGAGGGAGTCTTCTGCCCAGCATTTAGGGCTAAATACAATTTTTCTCTTCTCAAAAACAATCTTTCACCCACTGGTTGTTCCTAAAGCATGTCTTTCCTCCAAGAACAGAAAACTGTAAATCCCTTATGCCGTGTCTGTGGCATGCCTCTTGTGGCCACAGGAGTGTATGGTAGACCAGTACTTCATACTAGGCATGGGGTTCAAATCATGATATCCCTAAACTACACTCTGCACAGTGAAAATGGGTCCAGAAGATGTGTTCAGTTGCATTTTTGATTCTTCTAATGATTTGTCATTGTAGCTGAACACTGAACCGGAGCTGCCATTACAAGTTCACACAGCACACCAGGAGGTTCATTTCATGAATCAGTGGGAAAGCAAGTCCTATAATGCCCACCAGAAATCCCTGATAAGTCTCCTGACAAGAAGAATTCTGTGCAGACCTGTGCCCATAAGTAACACTGAAGAATTATTGACTTAATCAGGCACAGATGCATTTAAGAAAAGTTTTTACAAGATTTTTACTGGCACAATGGATTTTTAACTGTCCCTTTGGAACATCTGAAAGCACTTCTAGGTATAAAACAGGTGCACCTCACTAAGATGTTGCTGCAATAAGAACATTAACATTACACAGCAAAATGCAAGAACATTTGCTGCAGTTCCACTGTGCAGTGAAAGGTTTTCAAAGTGAAGCTGCTGGATTCCAAAAAAGCAGCACTCACTCAAAAACATCAATTTGAAACCTGCACAACAGTGAAAAAATACCAGAAGATTTTTATACCATACAATTACCCTTTCTGCCCCTTCTCCACTATCTTGTGAAGACTCAACCAGAGTAGCACTTAGCAGACTACTTCTGCAATAGCCTCCCACCTGAGTCCTTTTAACTAAAACTGAAACATTACTGTTACAGCCTTTTTCTTCCACCTGCTATTGCAGGAGATGACGCAAGCAATGGTCACTTCTCCCCTCTCCATTTTTCTTTAAACAGCAGCACTCTTTTCACTAGGCAATGTGCCAGAACACAGATGGTAACCTCCCTAAGCCTGGATGCACTGGCCATAAGAACAAGTGAACAGAAGAGGATGTTGCGACTTCTGGATAAAAGAGGAAAATATTTGCAGCTCCATGACATCTACCACAGGTTAATAGCCAGGAAGCCATCTTTGTTCTTCCACACTCTCTGCAGCTTCTTGCCCAAAATGAGAATTGCCATAATCACCAGTATAACAATGGTGACGCGCGGTGCTGTACAAACAGAAGTATTCACCACATGATCATTCTAGGACTAACTTAATCAGCATTTTCACTTTGCAGAATTCTCCATGTCATTTCATGTAACGATCAGATAAAATCAGGAAGCCCTGACCAAATGTTATAGGGACAGTATTAAGAATAAATGAGTAGGAAAAAAACCACCTTCCCTTAGAGAACTATTACAACACCTGTTGCAAATACATTTTGGGAGAAAGAAGAGAAGCCATGCCAATACTCTACTGCAAGCAGCTAAAGTAGTTTTGCTTTGTTTTGCTCTTGGAGATCTTTGACATGTTGAGACTATTTGTTTTCATCTTCAACATGGATGACACACCAAGGGTCATCCACACTTGAGCTGGAGGATCAACACAGCAAGAATGATCAACTCCTAGTCAACTCTGAAATTTCGTGGGATCTCCTGCTCTAGCTGGATCCCTACAGATCTATTGGGCCTGATGGGATTCATCCAAGAATCCTCAAAGAGCTGGCTGATGCCATTGGAAAACCTCTCTCAATTACTTTTGAGCAGTCTTGGGAATCCAGAGAGATCCCAGATGACTGAAAGCTGACAAACGTTGTCCCAGTTTTCAAGAAGGACAAGGAGAACCCTAAAAACTACAGGCCTGTCAGTCTCACTTCGGTGCCTGGTAAAGTTATGGAGATTATTCTGGGAGGTATTGAAGAACACCTGAAAGACAACACAGTCATTGGTCACAGCCAGCATGACTTCATGAGAGCAAAATCCTGCTTGTCAACCTGATTTCTTTTTATGACAAGGTAATCCAGCCAGTTGATCAAGGGAAGCCAGCTGATGTAACCTTTTTGGATTTCAGCAAAGTTTTCAATACTGCCTCTCACAGTATCCTTCCAGAAAAAATGTCCAGCACACAGCTGGATAAACACATCCCGTGATGGGGGGGGCAAAGGGCTCACAGTTCAGGCACAAAGGGTTTAGTCAATGGGGTAACATCAGGCTGGTGACCTGTCACTAGCGGGGTACTGCAGGGCTCCATCTTAGGCCCTTGGCTCTTCCACGTCTTCATTAATGACTTGGACACAGGACTGGAAGGAATACTCAGCAAGTTCGCAGACAACATAAAATTGGGAGGAGCTGCTGACTCCCTTGAAGGCAGGGAGGCCCTGCAGAGAGACCTTAGAGGACTGGGCAATCACCAACTGTATTAAGTTCTGACAAATTAGAGGACTGGGCAATCACAAACGGGATGAAGTTCAACAAGGGAAAGCACTGGATTCTGCACCTCGGATGGGGCAATCCCAGATGAAGAGACAGACTGGGGAATGAGAGGCTGGAAAGCAGCACTGTGCAAAGGGACCTAGAGGTCCTGGTCGACAGAAGGTTGCAAATGAATCAGCAGTGCCCTGGCAGTCAGGAGGGCCAACCGTGTCCTGGGGGGCATCAGGCACAGCATCGCCAGCCGGGCAAGGGAAGGGATTGTCCTGCTCTGCTCTGCACTGGAGTGGCTTCACCTCGAGTACTGGGGGCAGTTTTCAGTGCTACAGTATGAGAAGGACATTAAGAAGTTAAAGATCATCCAAAGGAGGGCAATGAAGATGGTGAAGAGCCTCGCGGGAAAACTGTATGAGGAGTGGCTGAGGTCACTTGGTCTTTTTAGCCTGGAGGAGACTGAGGAGAGACCTCATTGCAGTCTACAACTTCCTCATGAGGGGAAGAGGAGGGGCAGGCACTGATCTCTTCTCTGTGGTGACCAGTGACAGGACCCAACGGAGTGGCCTGAAGTTGTGTCAGGGGAGGTTTAGGTTGGATATTAGTATAAGGTTTGTCACCCACAGGGTGGTTGGGCACTAGAACAGGCTTGCCAGGGAAGTGGTCACAGCACCAAGCCTGACAGAGTTCAAGAAGCATTTGGATAATACTCCCAGGCACATGGTGTGACTCTTGGGGACAGTCCTGTGCAGGGCCAGGAGTTGGACTCGATGATCCTTGTGGGTCCCTTCCAACACAACGTATTCTGTGATTCTGTGACTCTCACAACTGCCTGAGATTAGTGGCAGTTAAGTGATCTTACAAAAGGTCACTGCTGCTTTCTCTTGTGGAATAAGATGTGAAACCACTCCTAAGCATAGGCACTAAAGCAGCTCCTGTTCCAAGTCCATTACAGGTACTAGCCAAGCCTGCGAATTCATGTCTTCAGAAAGCCTTCTTAAAATGACCATATGCCAAAACCTTTATCATCTTAAGGACCTTCAATACACCCTTGGTTTTCACTATAGAGACAGAGCTTTAGCGTACAAAAATAGCTGGTTCCAACTAGGCACTAGCATCCCTACTACAAATTACCATAACAACACAACTGCAGCATTATACCAGCACAAAATTGAGCAGTTTAATCTTGAAAAGTAACTGTTAGTTGTCTTACCTCAACATATGCAGGCTGTTTTTCAAGGATTAAATCTGCAACTTTCTTAGATACCTTAAAAAGAAGAACATTCCACGTGATAGATACATAGCAATCTCAATTGAGTAGGCCATCCCCATACTAAGTTCTACATGTTTGTGATTACCATTAAGTTCTGCATTTTTCAAATGTATTAATAAATACTCCACAACACATTAAAAAAAATCATAAAAATGATGATCAGCTTTCCTTAGAACCAAGATAAGGAAAACGTTCACAATTCCATCTAGGGATTAGTGGGCATTTTTAGACTACTCACTTAACTCTCTGCTTGTTGAGAAACGTGCTAGAATAGCAAATAGAAATAATTTGGGACACTGCAAGTGTTTACATTCTGCTCATGCTATTGCTAGAGTACAAATTTAAGTTAACCATATAGCATAGTGTGCTGGCTTGGGCTGGGGTAGTTAATTTTCCCCAAAGTACCTGGTATGGGGCAGTTTTGGACTTGGGCTGAAACCAGTTTTGATAACACAGATGTGTTTCAGGTGAGCAGCACCTGCAGAGAAACACCACCTTTTCCACTCCTCGAACCACCTCGCCTGCTAGTGGGCTGGGGGTGCACAAACTATTGAGAGGGGACAGAGCTGAGACAGCTGACCCCAACTGACCCATGGGATATCCCAAACATATGGTGTCATGCTCAGCATATACAGCTGGGGGGAGAAGAAGGAAAGGGAATAATGCTCAGAGTGATGGCATTAGTCTTCACAAATTATTGCTACACATGATAGAGCCCTGCTCTCCTGGAGAAGGCTGAACAGCTGCCTGCCCATGAAAAGCAGTGAATTAATTCCTTAATTTGCTTCACTGGCTTTTGTTTTACCTATTTTTTAGCTATTTCTTTTGCATTATCTACCTTTATGTCAACCTATGAGCTTTTTCATTTTTACTCCTCCCATTCTCACCCCCATCCCACTGGTGGGGAAGTGAGTGAGAGACTGAGTGATACTTCATTGCCATCTAGAGTTAAACCACAAGATGTGGAGATCTAAGAAAGCCATAAGGACACCTACCTTTCAGACTGATACTGCATTAAATTAAAACTATGTCAAAATGAATATTCACCCTCTACACTTTATACCCTTTCTTTAGAACACAGAATATGTATATTTTAAAATTTTCTCCATTGCTCTGAGTAGAATTCTAAGTAGAATGCTCTGGAACGCTGCTGTCTGTATTGAACTTAAAAACTTGCTATCTTAATCAATCTCTTCTGCACAAACACAGAAGCTTAAAAAGAAATCCAACACTAACAGTCTTATAAATGCAAGCTTGAGAATAGTGTATTTAGTTTTGTTTTTCAGCAGGGACTAAAAATACTTAAGAAACAGTTTCAAACATAACAAAGGAATTATTGGTATTGCTCTATATTCTTTTGGGGGAACAATACTCCCAGAAATGAAAGTAAAATAAAACTGGCTATGACAGCCAGCCCACAATGCACTACAGGCAAAGAGAAACAAAGAGGTTTTTCTAAACTTGACTGCTTAGTCAAACACAGCACGAAGTTGAGCTCTTCAATCAGCATTTCTGTAACAAACTCCTATTGGCTCCCCCAGCTCAGCTCCCATCCTCTGGAAGAGCACTTGCACATAAATGTCTTCAAAATATTCCGAAGTCATCAGCTGGCAACCTTGACAAGGAGCATATAACCAGCTATACTTTCCTCCTTCCATATTAAAAGCAGGCCAGAACCACAAAGCAATTTTAAAACTTTTCAGTTGTTCTTAACCTTGTAGATGTTCTATAACTAATAAAGCTTTCCTCTGCAGGACAGCAAAAGAACCACTCCAGAGGGAGGTGGGGTCAGGATAGGATATTATCGGGCCAAATGCTACACAAGCCTACATGACCTTGTGGCTCTTCAGAAACTTTGTTCACTCTGCAGTCTATGCACTGTGAAATTTTCACCTTCTTTTTTTCAACATATTCTTCATTCTAGTCCTGTACCTGTAAAAAACTAGGACATGGATATACTGGCTAGTTATTCAATGCTCTAGTACAAACCTAACTGTTTGATTCTTCACTGTTAAGCAATGTTCAAGCAGTACACATGAATAAAAGATGCATTTCATTTTCAGTTTTTACACTCTTTTTGTTTTCCAAGTCCTCAGTTACCCTTAACTAATAACGTCACCACTGTCAAGCACCTGCCGCAGGCACTTTTTTCCTTTCCCAGAGCTTAGTGATGCTACTTTTCTTTCTGAGCTTCCAAGCTATTCTCTCAGATATTTTTTCAGATGAGCAATATTATCCCAAATTACTTCATTCATTTCCAAACTGTCACACCCCTTTTGGCATCTTCCATACAATTGTGCTAAGTCTTGGAATCCTGAACTGCAACTGCTAGCCAGCAGTGAATGTGACCATGGTTATCAATGCCTGCCAACAACGTTTGCTGAAGAGACGAACAATTTTCTCTTTCCTAATCACATCAGTAAAAAATATTTCACCTCCTGATGAAAAAGAAAAAACAATATAGCTAAGGATATTAGATAACTAATTAAAATGAAGTATAGCAGACATAAAACTAAAAAGCCCTTCTAATCCAAATTGTCTGTACCAAGACAATTACAAATTAAAGTTGTCATGATACGTACATTAAAAAAAGTTTGAGCAAGTTGGGATCCTTCCAATGGAATGGAAAACTAATGAGCAAACTACAGAAAATAAGAAGTCTATAGTGACCCTGAAAACGAAGGGATAACCAAGATTAGCTGTGCAAAAGCAGATGGTAACAGTCAGAGAAGTGGAAGATCAGAGCTCTAGTACCTGTAATTCATGCTCATATAAGTGCTTTGCATTAGAGAAATTTAGAAGTTGCTGTTATCTCCAAACTACCATCATAAATCCCTATGCCAGCTGTAGATGCAGACACTGAAGCAAAAAAGGCAGTATTTAGTTTTTTGCAAAAAGAGAGGTATTGTGTGATATGTCAACAGGCTTCTTGAATCCTCTATCTAATAATCTATTCACCATTAAAATATTTTTAGAACTGAAATAACAACATACAACATCCTGCAGTTTCGTCTTCCAAGAAAGACACTAATGTCCTTTATGGCAGACAGTACTCTAAAGGATCCATCACAAGATAAATGGATAATAACTGAGACAGAAGAAGAAAATATGCAACAGTCTCTCACACTCTACCTGAAAATATGACATAATGACATGAAATACGGTATATAAAAAATTTTAGCACCTTGGCACATGCCCAAGGAGGAAATAATTCCTTCCTATACCAGAAACACATTTAGACGAGATTAAGAAAGAAACAAGCAAGGACCAATCCTGACTGGGGGGCATGGTGAGGGAAGAATCAGGCACATGTTTCTTGTCAAAAGTTTTGGCTTTGAGAGTTTTTACCTGTTTTTATTCTAAAAGAAAGACACATCTGGTCACATTTACTGGAAACCTTGTGCTCAGTTCTCTCCCCTATTATTCATCAGCTGCATGCACTTTCCAGTTCAAATGTTTGCAGCCATGCCCTGAAACTACTCCCCCAGCGGCAGCCAGGTCCCATTCTGCAAGCAAAAATGGCCATGACACTCATAAAACATATTAGGATTAAGTAGCATATCTCAGTGAAGTCATCTCAGTCTTGAGAGCACTTCCTTGCAAAACAAGATCACCAGCAAATGTCCTCTTAAAAAAACAACACCAACACCACATAAACAAACACATAAAAAAAGACTACCTCTCACTCACTTCCAACTTCTTTCCTTATAAATCTTGGTAAGAAACATGGAATATTCATTTCCTCAACTTCTCATTAATCTTCCACAAAACTTCATAGGTATATTATGGGGAAAGCAGTCTAAGGCAGAAGGCACTTACTTTCTATGTATTATTAACAATGCAACATTCTCCTATTGTAGTGGGTTGAACTCACTTCATTTATTTAAAGACATGAATTAGGATTATTACTTCTATTTTACTTGCAGATACTCTCCAAATGCCACAGCTAATAGATTTGTTTCCTGTACCATATTATTCATCTCAAAAGAGCAATGGAACAACAATTAATACATGAATAGAAAATTAAAAAGTCTGCAACATAACAAGCACTTTTCAAAAGCTGCAACTCTGATTTCTCTTCATTCCTCATAGTGACTACTCATTACATTTCATTTGGTTTATTACATAATAACTGTGCGTCAGTGTTCTCTAAAAACACTTGTGAACAATTAACATACTGGCAAATGAAATGTAAGAGAAAATAGCATTTTCAAGGGGAGAGTTTTTAAAACATTTTATGTCTTACATTGCCAGAAATCCCTCAAAGAGATACTACTGCACTATTCAGCACCGTGTTGAGCACTACAAGATAAACATTCAAAAAGTCAAGATTCTAAAGAAATAGTTAGCATATTTGCTCCTTGTTACAATACTTAACACTAAGATTCATTTCCATGATTTCATATGATTATATGATTTGGTGATGATTTTCCACTATGAAGGCACACAACATAATATTAAAAAAAAATACTTAGTATCTAATTTGTTTAAGAAATCAAAACTTTTTCAGTTACAATTCTTGCTAGACTTACAGACAAGACAACAAATTGTGTGAGGGTACAGAGGAAAAAACTTCACTTACAGCAGCTTGCTGTTGTTTTAGTTTGTCTCTATACTCTTCCAGTTCTTGAAGACTAAGTACTGGAGGAAGCCTCTGCATTTAAACAATAAATTAAAATAAGTGAGAAATTAAAGAATGTTAACTCACATACAGTATTAGCTAGGCAATCAGTTTCATTAAAGAAACATTCTTATGGCTTCTGCAATCTAATTTGCAGAATTAACCCATTTTTTCAAATGATGGATACTGAAATCAATTATTGTTAAGTTATACAACATATGATCATAACTGCCTCATTTAATAATGTAATTACCTCAAAGTTACTTTATTTTATGCCATATATGTATACACACAACCACCCAATCACAGAAATTACTGTCTCAGTCAGTTTGCTAAAAAAATACACAAAATATAGAACAGATTTTTTTCCTCAGCTATCTTGACTTTTTCACTATAGTTTAAATTATGAAATGCCTGTTAGCACATCTGATATTAATTCTACCACATTAAAAGAAGAGACTATATACCATATATATACACCAATACTCTATGCTAGAAGCTCCATACAACTACAAGATGATGTAGGAGAATACAGTGTTGTATTAATGCAGGATCTAAGAAACAAAAAATAGCTCATCGAAACAAGCATACTTTTGGTCTTAATTTTTTGTTACACTACCATTTTTTCTTTTAAGGTGACAGCTTACCTCTAACTCATACTTCACAATATCAAAGGAGTCATTGGAAAAATAAACTTCTTCAATGCTGTTAATTATTTCCTGTTGTGCCTGAGGATCAGTTGGTTCTTCATTCAGTTCTCTGAGCTCCTCCTGCACAAAACAAAAAAGAACTTCCATAATGTTACAACATTACATCCTAGAAAAAACAATGTTTTAAAAAAACAAACATCTTTCAAAAGCCACTTCCAACGTTAGCACAAGAAGCAATGGCAAAAAAACAGAAAGATCACTATACTGTGACTTGTACTTCCCATTGGAGAGAGCAAGACATTAAAAACTTTTCAAAAAACATAGTGTAGACTTCAATGTCGCAGCCCACTTAAACATATCTTCATTGATACATTTATGGCACCAAGTGCATGTTGAGTCCACAGTTTCTTCCACCTTAACTTTAGAAATTCTCATAATAAACTAAAAATAAACTGGCAGATTATTTCTCCATAAGGAGAAAAAAAATTGCAAAAAACAAATAAAACCTGAAATTTTAGAAACAGAAGAACCCTCTTTGTAAATGACAGGTAGACAGTGTCACTACAAATGCATAACTTTTCAGCTCAGCCCTCACAATTCGCTGAAATAAAAGTCATGCCATTAAACACTTGAATTTCTACAGGTAAAACCAGAACAGAGCTGCCTTCTTTGAACAAGATTAACAGCTCTCAGATTTTAGCACAATGGTCTAAGCAGAGATGTGCTGTCAGCTTTCTGAAAGCTAATATTCAGGAGACAAGCATCCCCATCCTTGCTGTTACTATCTCCTCTGGAAGGTCTCCCCAACAACTCAGATGCTTCCGGTGGTTGAAGCAAAACAAGGACTCAGCTTGAACCTCCTATTCCCCTGCTGCACTGGACATTGCAACTTATACTGGCCCTCCCCTGAAAGTTGTTCCCTCAAAAACAATGAAAAATCCTTTATCAAAACCTCAAAAGGGAGAAGTGTTAGAATATTCTTTCAACAACAAAAAAAAAGATTACATGGATAAAATTGCTTGATAATGAAATTAAACCGTGGTGAAGCAATCCAGCAGATTGATTAGTCCCATAATGACCCTGAGCCTCCCAACACTGCTGAGTTGTTACAGTGAGGGAAGGCGCTGGTATTTTCATCACAAAGAGCTCAAGGGTTTCTTTCACCAGCCAGCAGTAGCCGATTTTAGATTAAATGACTGAGCAACCACTGACTTGCTTATTTTGTACGTCAGCTGAGGTACGGTCACTGTGTACGTGTTCCGAGGCAAAGTAACACAACACACAGCAAGGGGCTGTTTGTTTCTCTATGCAGTTAGAGGCACCCAAGGGGTCACAAGTGGACGGTTTGGAAGAGCATCAGAGGAGCCGCTGCTCCTCTGAAATACCTCTCACAAGAAAAAAAAAAAAGAGGGGAGAAAAAGGAAAAAAAAAATATAAAGGTGAGGAAATAAAAAGCAATGGCTCTGATATAGAGGAAAACGGGTTTCCAGAGTATTTAGCGACCTCGAGCGGCCACTAGCGTCGCCGAAGGAAGGCCCCAGGCGCTGCCGCCGGCGGTGCTCGGGCGCCCTCCGCTGGGCCGCGGGCCAGGCCGCAGCCGGGAGGCTCCGAGCCGCGATGGGACAGCAAGGAACGGGAGAAAAATCATCGAGGAGGCAGCCGGGAACCGGAGAAAAGCCCTCCAGCAGCCACCTTCTCCTGCCCCGTGAGATTCCAGGGGCCTCCGAGCTCCGTCTGAAACGCCTGATGCAGTCACCGCCACCAGCGCAGATGAGCGCAGCAACCCACCCCCAGCCAGAGGAAGGGCATGGACTGCATCGACAGACCGAGAGAAAGAAGGAAATAACAGTTATATCGTTCTATATCTGTATAACTGTATATATAACAAAAATAAATAACAATATCAAAGGAAACTGATGCAGTTCTTTAGACAAACTCTTCAAAGGCGCGTTTGGATGTGGCCCCGCTCTCAAGCGAGCACACGCCCCCAGCATCAGAGCCACACCATCGCCCTCCTGAGACGGGGCAAAGGCTGGGTCAGCTCCGTACCACTGGCGACAGAAGGTGCCAACACAAGTTTGCAGGAGGCTGGCAGGGAAGAGCCTACAGCTCCACACCGGGACCAAAGACACACACAGGACTCCAGGCAGGCGGGACTGTCCCCTCAGCTCCAGCCACTCAGTTCACCAGCCGTGACATCTTTCCACCTCATATTTCAGTGTGATCATGAGAAACAGAGGAGAGGAGGGCTGCTTAGGGATGAGAGCAAAAAGACTTTTGAAAAATAGTCCCTTCAGAGTCTGTTTCAATTTTTCAATCTATGGTTTTGCAGTTTCCATCACATAAGGGTGCATGGATTGGCAGAGGATGCACACATTCAGATTCAATGGCATGCTGCTCTTTCACTAATTTAATTTAAAAAGCAATGGATCTTTTAACCATATGCGTTCCTGTCCTCTAAAACAGAAAAAAAAATTATTTCCCTCTGGGCTGCTTAACAAATGGTAGCTTTTTACTGTACATCCTTCTGTAAATCAGTTTCACATCTTACAGTACATTGAGTTTCAGCTATATGAAACTAAAATTAAAAATTATTCAAGAGAGGCAACAGGGTCCACTGAACCATTGCAAATGAAATAACTGAATTTATCATCTGATATTTGCCTACAAGTTCCTGCATGGCTGTTTTCCTAAAAGCAAAAAAGACGAAAAACTAGCCAAAGAAGAAATGTTTAGGATCATTTGAAATTCTGGACTACTGATATCTTGTCATATTGGTGAGATAATATCTCAATGCCATGGGTCAGTGGTGATTTACATCTGCTAAGAATGCATTAAGAAAGCCATTATGGACACATATTCTGGATTTGATGTTGAAGTGACTAGGAAAATTACTAAGAAACCATTTTATCCTGTCTCATGTCAGTGTTTCTTGCCAAAACAAGAAAATATTTATTAAATATTTATTAAATATTTATTAAATATTTAAGGTTTTTCTTTACATTGTTCATTTTCTTCTAGAAAAGCAGTCTAGTTAGAACAACTGTCCAGGATAAATTTTAGCTCCCACATGAATTACATTATCTGACACCAGACTTTTTGCCATGATAACCTGTAGCTTTCAGCACATCACGCTCCAGTAGTTTGAAGTAACCAACACAGTGAAGGCCAATTTATTCAGTCACCACTAAAGGAGGCAACCATTCCCAGCTAAACTTTATTTGCTGATATTCCATTTTCCTCATCCTTTCAATTAGATAGACAAAAGCTATTTTACTATATAGAAATAAGCCCATAGTTTAAGGGGTCTTGGTGAAGGGCCGGTTTATCTCTGTGGATTTTGTACTCAGACACTTTGTAGAAGGAAAGAGAGAAGCTCTATTAAATCCCTCAAGGTATTTTTCCACCTCAAAACCTTTCTAGCTATTGCCATGTAAGTATCTTCCTTAAAAAAAAAAGAGTCAGCATTAAAACACATTCAACATTTTACATTTTATGTTAATTCAGCAATTCCAAGTGCTATTCTGAATAGAAAAACCTATAAAAAATTGCAACAGTGGGAATCTCATGATAATACCCTTGCAGAGAACTTTGCCATTGCTAAACTGAATCAATTAGATACATAAGAGGTCAGGAAGAGCAGCACAAAGGCAAGGTGGACCCCACAGTACTCACTTCAATCCACCTGTCCAGGTTAATCCACACATTCCGCAGTAAGAACTCTCCAAGCAATAATGGGCCAACACAGCCTTCTAAGATACTGTTTCACAGGCTACTCATTTTTCCAAAGTTTTATTCAACAAGAGGCTTCACTTCCTACCTAAAATTTGCGTTACTTGGGGTACCAATTGTACTTTTTTTTCCCAGTACTTTGGGATCATACTGTCATGGAAAGACCCTTTATCCTGTCAGATTACCATTAGTGCAACCCTCAGCAGCAGGTCTCTCCCATAATGCCACCTAAATAAATCAGTGAAATACAGCTTCCGGGAAGGAAAAGAAAGAAGGAAAAAGAAGTCTGACAGCTTTGCGTACTCAAAGAAGCCATTGCTAAATAAAACACAATGCTTGCATCCACACACTTCTCGCATCATTTTGTCTTTCTGTTCTATGGAAATAGGAGTTCACAGTCCAGAAGCCTGTGGCAATTCCTTGAAATATATTTCAGAAGAGTCATCTCACTGGGGACTCATCTGAAATGCAGTTCAGCAAGTTGTAGATGCCTACCCAGCTATTTCCCAGTGTGCCACACTCCCACACTCTTTGTATGCTATGTTGCCTGTAGCAGCAAAACCAATATTGCTCTGTTGAATGAAGCATTACTGGTAAGGAGTAGAAGCAAACATCTTCTGCATTCCAGTCACTATCACTTAAAAGACTGGGAAGTGAAGACATTGAAAAAAGTTAACTGACACTACTCAGAGAAAAAAAAATCTAAACAGTTTCTAATCTAGTTGAATGCTGAAGTTCAGCAACAGCCTATGCACTTCTATCTGGAGATTACCAGGGGCCAAGTCTGTGCTGTACTCATTTGGACACAGCCTCCCTCTTTGTCATGAGTCAAAAACACACCAACGAATATGCTGCTGATTTATGTCCCTCCATTCTGAACATGGATAACACCTGTGTTAAAAGCCAATCCTAAATATCAGGATGAGGGCGGTGCTCAACAGATTCAATCAGCAGGTATACTGCAACATTGTACCACTGGGAAATAAAAGAAGTACTAAAGCATTTATATATGTATCTGTATACACACATGCAAACACAATCTTTTAATTTTATCTATATACAAAGATACAGATTATATTTGTTTTATAATCACAGAATATATTGAGTTTGAAGGGACCCACAAGGATCATCAAGTCTAACTCCTGGCCCTGCACAGGATCATCCTCAAAAGTCACACCATGTGCCTGAGAGCACTGTCCAAACACTTCTTTAGCTCTGCCAGGCTTGGTGCTGTGACCTTTTCTCTGGGGAGCTGTTCCAGTGCTCAACCACCTCTGGGTGAAGAGCCTTTCTCTAGTATCTAACCTAATGTATATATTATATTGTTATGTATTATACTATATTATATTTAACAGTATATATTTAATATAACAATATACACATATATAACTGTATATATTTTATATAACAACATTATATATCTCTATGTATTTTATATAACAATTAATGTATATAATATCATATAATATAATGTATAACTATATCTATAAACTTACTTTGCTTTTCCTCCCACCCCTCCCTCCCCCTTCCCCAGCTGGGAAAGGCAGTACCACAGAGAAGTTTGTGGTATTCCCTATCTTTTATACAAAATGCCCAGAACCTCCTTTTGATCTTTCTTTGTTCAGTAGGTATAGGGAGTACTAATTAAAAAGCCCTCACTCTACCAAAACAAACATTATACTTTGAAAACAACTCTCCTGATGGAGAGAACAACAAAGCTCATCGATAGAACACAGCCACACTACAACTTAATGCCCTTCTGAAAAGCACTCAGCTACTGCTGGGGAAATAGAAACCCACACAAACTAATAAAGCCACACTTCTATATCTATAGAAAAAGCACTAAAAAAAATAAAATTTCAGTGTTATTTACCATGATAAGCTACAAAGTCAAATAATATCTGTATATTGCACATAAGCTGATTACCATCAAAATAAACATAACCTAATTCAAAGTCAACTCACCATTAACCCAACACACTTTAATTCAAGCATGCAAAATACCTACCTCAGCCTTTTGTGACAGAATCTGCTAAACAAAACTGTTACCAGCTTGGGAAACAACAATAACAGAATGGTTCACAAAGAATTACAGTTTCCCTGGGCAATCAGGGTATGCCAATGAAGTAAGGTGTGCTAGTCAAAAAAGGTATGTCTTGCTACAGACAACTTTCTCTTCTAGATATCATAGAATCATCAAAGAATCATCACAGAATGATGGAAGGGACCTTAAAGATCATCTAGTTCCAACTCCCCTGTCACAGACACCTTTCGCTAGACCAGGGTGCTCAGAGCTCCATCCAAGCTGGCCTTGAATACTGCCAAGGATGTGGCATCCACAGCTTCTCTTGGAAACCTGGTATATCCCAGCTTGCAGTTCAGATTTGGCTTCTCTACAGAGTTTTATCACAGACTCAAATTATTATACACTTACTTCCTACTGAGATACCTCTCGATGTGAGTGAGTTGGCTGCCTGAGTCTGTATTAACAATGAGTAAAGCAAGTTTGCTGGGGATTTGCCTTCATATGATGGAAGCAAATTGAAATTTTTCAAAATAGTTGCAGAACTTATTGGAGTAGCAGTTAACATGAGTGAATACACTCAAGTACTCCCTGAAATGTCCAAATGCCAAACAATTTCATTGCTCCTAAAAATAAAAAATTGAGAAGTACAGTCAACGCTTCAACATGCTGGCCAGTCAGCAAACAGTCAGCAAATCAATGACTTTCAGATATCAAGACCCAAAAGAATTTTGCTGGTTTTGCCCTCAGGGGATGCAATGTCAGCATATTCTTCTTCCTGTCCCCCATATTTCCCAGTCGACCTCCAGACTAGTGTGATAGTCCCTCATCTCAAAAACCATGGGTTCGTACCTAGGGTTAGCATTGGCTAACCAATGGCTTGTGCTTTTACCAGTAATTCCTACTGGCCCTAATTCATGCTGACCCTGCAGCCTTTCATTCTGTGTACTTCTGTATAGCTTTAACGCAGCTTTTGAAGCTTTCAGTAACATTTGTCCTAAATCAATCTGGAGATACCTACTGGAATGTGGAAGTGTGAGGATGAAAGCGCAGCATCATAACCATTCTGTCATCAAAAGAGCTTGAGACTTTCATGACTCAAGAGATAAATAAAAAAAGCTATTGATACACAGTGTAGACTAACCAAACATAAAACATCAAGCCATTACAGAATGGAAAGCCAGACAAGATACCCTACATCTACTTTTACCTGGAGAGCAAATTTGGCAAAAAGACAGTTTGAAACTGGTTGCTCAGGGAGTGGCAGGAATCTGCAATTGTGAAATCTAAGCCATAGAGATGTGACAGTTTCAACATTGTTGCAACTGAATACTTTTGCTCTTTGATATCAATATATTGGCCACTGTTTAACAAAGTATAATGTATCACTTCAGAGATTCTTACTTGATTTTTTAAATTTACAGCAATGCTAATTTTCTGATCAGTCTCAGCACAAGCAACATATTACACAGCACTTATATAGAGCCAAAGAAACACAAGGGGTCTTTTGGTTTGTTTTTTAACTATTGTAAAATACGTCATCCAAATTCAAGTCAGTAATTTAAATATCTTATTGGTTAAAGGCAAAGTCCTAATTTGTAGAAAATAATAGACAACAACCACTGAAGTCTTGTGAATCCTCCACTCAGATCAACAGGGTATAAGGAACAGCCAAATATTATGACAATTGTTCCCTCACATACAGATTATTTAGCATGATTTGTGAGATGACAGTGAGTTGGCTTCATTTACATAGTGAGACCCAAAAAACTGCCAAAAACTATTGCTATTATAAAGATACAACTTTTAAAGTAGAACATGGAAGTTAATGATATATGCTGAAGATTAAAACTATGAAATTACAAAATATACCTACAGCACCAAAGCCATGAAGAAACTATACGTTAAGACTAGAACTACACAGGCCACCCATACAGCATCTACTTTCCAAAGTAAAACTAAAAAATGCATTTTTATCTTTCCTTCTTTTTTTTTAATTCACACCAGCAAGAAACCTAAATAATATTAAGATCAGCATCCAGTGACAACTGAAAAGTTTCAAGAAAGGAACTTTCATGCAAGTTCATTTGGAGTTGGTGAACTGATTTGTCTCATAGCTCTTAATTCTTTCATAAAAATACTCTAAAAGATTTTCAGCAAGAAATAAAACTCTGAAAAATAACAACAGCAAAGCTGGTGTTAAGGAAAAAAAAAAGACACAACTAAGTGTCATTTAACTATAAAATGAAAAACTAAAAACAAAGAGAGTGGGAGGGATGTTGTATCATACCTTAGTAGGAATCCGAAAGCTTTCAATAGGACTGAGGTCATTAACACTCTCCTGAGGACTTCTTAGACCCTTTAAAAGAATTTTAATAATCAGTCAAGTTTGATTCCTTTATGTATCTTGCATATTGATGTTGACAACATTGATGTTGAATAGATATCTACAGGTCCCTTAATACTCTGACATGTAGCTGGAAGGCTAAGACCTCATTCTAGAAACATTTGAGCAAGACCACTGGTATATAAATTACGCTCTCAAACATCTAGGCATTTCCAGTTTTATGCTGCAATATGTACCTTTTCAGTACAGTTCACTAACATTTTCTTTATAAAATTCACTCACATCCTCCTGTCAATGTCCAGATATTATCTTAAATTTTAGAACGATCATGTGTCCAAAAACCATAGCATACTTTGTTCCACTAACTTAATGGCTTAATGGAATCAAATAAATGAATTCAAGTTAGGTGCCACCTACTCTGTAGCAAGATTATTTTTGCTTGATGGCATATTTTTCTACTTACCATATTCCACTACCAGGACTGGCTTTCCCTATGCATAACTGAACTAAAAAGGTTGCATAATCCACATTAGCTGCTTTATATAATTATTACTCCTTAAAACACAAATAGCCACACAAATAGCATGTATGTTTGTTGAATATCAAACATATTCACAATTTTCATAGAAAGTTTGCATTAGAAGGAAACTAGAGATCATCTAGTTCCAAGCCCTGCCATGGGCAGGGACATCTTCCACTAGATCAGGTTGCCCAGGGCCCCATCCAACCTGGCCTTGAACACTGCCAAGGATGGGGCATCCACAACTTCTCTTGATAACCAGAAACAGCATCTCACCATTTCACGAAGCAGTACCACAGAACATCCTGCTGAGCATATTTTCTGCCAGCTCCCTAGGCAGAAATGAATCTATACATTCAAGTTTCAGATATGGTTCTGACTGCAGCTTCCCTTGAGACTTCAGGGCGTTCCTCTGAGTCACGAGTTTCAGGCAGACTTCCCTCCTGCTCTTGTGATTGACGTTAACAGTATTTTTCCCAAGCCCCCTTCTGGCCCTGGGTACCTGAATTTCTAAAAGGATCTATGCACCTACTATGTTAATTTATGGTGAGAAAGTTTGTATTTGTTCTTTGAAACTGACAAAGTGCTGTGCATCAGTTTGGCGGTAACTACTTCATTTTACAATTAATTGTTTCATCTTCCCAAGATGCAAAACCTCTCCATTTTGGTTTAGATTCTCAGATTTTTTTGCACATCATTTCAAAACATCCTCCCTTTGCAATTGCCATCATCAAAGGTGACTCACCTCTACGCATCACAAATTCAAGGTAAGGAACAAGCAGAGCAACTGCTGCAGCTCCTCATACTTCACACAAAATCTTCTCAAAAATATACAGTTCTAGTGGCTTATCTCCAGAAGAAAAAAAAAGGTTTCACTTATCAAATGGTAAACGGAACCTAATCCTTCCCAAGGCCTGAAAATTGCCTAAATTGTATCATTTGCAGACAACATCATCTCCACACTGGGCAGGCTTCCCAGCGCTTCTCTTAGTCAAGCTGAAAACGAATGATGTACCCCTCTACTGAAGCGGAACAGAACATTATTTTGGCACTTCCACTTCCATGTCAGTGTTCGTTTTTAAGCCCTGCCTCCTGCATAAGCATCACAACTCTGAGGGCATAGTTTTAGAAAAAAAAAAGTTTCTGACTTTCCCATGATTTTCTATGACTAGCTAGAATATCTGATGCAGTGGGTGACACAAGGGATTTTTTAAGTTCTCCAATTAGACACACAGATAAACAGGCTTCTTTTCAGAGGTATTCGATACATGTGAATGACTGGAATATTCTGCTGATACACTTCCTTAAAAAGACTCTCAACCTTAGAAGTACTGGTCCAAACGCAGGCTTAGATATACATAATCGTGGTACAAGTGGCATACAACAGCGGGCTGAAAGACACACACCGAGTGCTCTGGCACACACTCACTATGTGCCCACCCAAATATGACCCTGGCACCTCCACAGCCTCGCCTCCCTTTGGACCAAAAAGATTTGCTGCCAGACAAAGCCATGTTACAGAACGACAGCACAGCGCTCAAAATTATATCTCAAAAAAAGCAAACTGACACAGGCCGGCCCTGTCATCTCCAACAACGATTTCTCTGTTGTGACACGAGCTACGCCTTGGCACCTGCGCACGCTTCCATTTCTCGGCGTACAGAGAAAAATAAGGTGGATGCGTGTGCAACAAGAGCTCACACGCCCCAAGCCTTCCCTCCCCGGGCAGGGCAGAGGTCGATGCCCGCGCACCGGCGGCTCTCCGGAGTGCCCGGGCAGGGCGGCCCCGAGGAGAGCCCAGGACCGCCGCGGCGGGACCTCGCCGCCCCCCCGAGAAGAGCCGCTCACCTGGCGGGTCATCAGCGATTTGATCTTCTGCATGATGGCCCCGCCGCCGCCCCGACTGCGCTCAGCGGCCGCGCAAGACGCCGGGGCACGGCGGAGCCATGTTGGGCGCCACCTGACCGCGCCCGCCCGCGGCTCCCTGGGAGCGGTAGTTCCGGCCGGCCGGCCCGACTACAAG
>VZTI01005074.1:1790741-1836183 GCA_013397865.1 Struthidea cinerea
CCCCGGCAGCACGGCCGGGAGGGGCGGGCCCTGGTGCTGCGGCCGCCTCGAGACGGCAGCTGCGGGGCGGCTCCTCCCGGCGGGGAGCGGGCACGGCTGCGGCGGTGCGGGTGGGGTGTCTCAACATTGCCTGTGTTCTACACATTGCGGTTGGCCTGTGTAGATTTCGAAAGCGGTTGCCTGAGAAGACAAAGCGAGGCTCTGTCTGTGGAGACAAGTTGGAGCATACACGTAGACCAGGAGCATTTCCCGGTTGTCCCGGGTCATTGCGGGCGTTACGCACAAAGCGCGTCTGGCCTCCTCACGGGTGACGGATGTAGTTTTGCGTCGCCAAAATAGGCTTGTGACGCTCTATTTGGTTGTACAGATAGCAATTAAAAAAAAAAAAAACCACCAGATAGCTTTTTAAAGCCTCTTTATATCAGCGCAAGAAAAGCAAGTATTTATCCTGCAGTGTTTGCTTAAGTGGACACAGCATTCGACGATAAGACTACCGGCACATCCACTGTGGCATGGTTGTACCTGCAGAAAAAGGGGGTTTTTTTCCTTCTAGAGTGCACGTAGGTCAGCTCAGCGTGCTTCCTGATCCTGCTGTTGCTCAGCGCCCCAGCTGCTGCTGTGCTGTCGCAGGGCAGGGCAGGTAAGAGCAGGTGTCTTTGAAACGACACACTGGCAAAGGGAGGGTCAGGACCGATGGTCCCTCCCTGCTTTCTTTAGTAGGAGCTCATTGCTTTTGGCTACCATTGGGAATATCGTGTGATTGTTTCGTGGAAAGCTTCTAACAAGTTAAGCACGTAACAAAGTTATTTCTCATTAATAAAATAACTAAAATTTTCAGATTGTTGGTGCTGCAGATAGTGTTGCTTTAATGTAGTTGCTTCTATTCAAAAGGAGGGAGGTTTGATTTGTGTTGTCTAAATGCCATTTTACAGCTAGCACAAGCTACAGTTCTACAGAAAAAATACCCATTTTTCACATGCACTAAATTTGTGTGATTTTGTGTAAAAACTTGCAGTATATTAATGACATCAAGAATACATTCAAATGCTGGAAATGACAGGACACAATTGAAAAACATAACTGTGCTAATCTGTTCCTTTTTTTATTATTATTTTCTTTGCCCATATGGGGCATTTAAAGTGCCAGCACAAGGTTTATTCCAATGTGAAAGGTCCAATTATTCAGTTAGAACTTAGTTAGAACCTATGACCAATATTTTCTTACATGGTGAAATCAAGTAGATAATAATTTCTAACCTAGGTTTTATAAAAGGTTGCAATTTGATATATCTAGCCTACAGTTAAGTGGATGAAGGAGGTTATAAACAACAACATTCAGGTGGGCAGGACAATGGAGCCGGAATGCCTTTGGGAATATGTGAAATACCCTCTTCATCTCCTGACATATGTCGGGTGGTGATATTATTTCTGGTGGGACCACTGTACTTCTGCTTTATTAACCTGAAATAACCCTTGTGTTTCTTATATTGGACCTGGAAGCATCTGGGTGCTTTCACCTCTCTTTAACTAAGGTAGAAATTGAGTGTTCAGCCCTTCTGATGGGGGCTTAGCACCTTGCTGGACCCCTGCTGCTAGCACACAATGACGGGGAGGCAATTCCTTGCTGCCAGTCCCTCCTGTACAAAGCAGGATACAAGTCTAGCCTAATATTTGTTAATCCATAATAGTCTGCCTAAGTGCTGTTTAGTGAAAAATATTGTAATATTGTGTGGTTTTGTATGGATAAACCATCTCTGCCACAGCTAATATTTGCTGTTGCAAACTGTTACTGCACAACTATGGGAAGGTTTGTCCACTTTGCTGCTGATTTGTATGGTGAATGACAGCTTTGGACAAAATCCAAACCCTGCATTAATATTAATTTAAAGTGATGTGAGTTAATGGAGAAGAAACAATATTCAGCGGTTAACAATTGTAGTAAGCTGTCCACTCTAGCCATAGGATTTTCATTTCAGAGATGTCTCAGAGGCACTTGACATCACATGTTGTTTTAGAGCAAGGGAATTAATTCTTTGCTCAGTTATACTTATGTTAAGGAAAAAAACAGAGAAAAGTTATGGGCTTGAAAGTGCAAGGAAAAAAATTAGTAATGCTCTTTAATAGCTGTTTAATGTTTTTTTGTAACAGAAAATGAGAGGCTGTCACTAGAAAAGATCTGAAAAAATATTCTGAATACAAATTTTAGTTTGGAATAAGCAGAAGCATGTAGCATCACGGTATTTTTTATGAAACTGTAACTAAAGGAAGTTAATAACTGTATAGCCTGTTCACTTGGTGCGTTTACTTACTTCTATTAATTAAATGTACTTTGTATTGTGTGCCCCATTTATTACATTCTGTGTTATATTTGCTGTGACTGCCGGGGAAGGGTTATGATAAAGTCAGAGGCAATGAAGATGGGTGCTCATCTAACAGGTGCTCCACTCCCTTTGTTCTTTGTATACACATATTCAAATCACATAAGGCAGGGGACAGGATAGGACCTGTTAACTCATTGCTGATTTCCCTAGCAAATAAACCAGCAGCTGCAGGTCCAAGCCCTGGCTTAGTGCTGAGAAGGTGGCATTTGTGTGGGACAGGATGCTTTCATGGAGCCCTTTAGCCAACTTCTTTTGGGACTTACAGTGCAAAATATATTTTCTGCTTGTCGGTAAGATAAAGTATGAATTACATTTGATTGTCATTGTGGAAATGTGAATTGATTATATAAGATTTATCTTTATAAATTTAAAGATATTTCTGTTGTATTGTCGGATGTTTTATTTCAGGAAGGTAGCCTAAAAGCTTTTCATCAGATAGTGGCAACTTGTTTTGTGATTGAAGCTGAAGTTTTAGCAGCTGAACAAAAATGAGTGCTATACATAATCTCTATGTAAAATGTAGGCATTGATTAAATATATATAATCTAAATTTAAAACTTGGGTATTGATTGAATATATATCATTACATTTTATTGAGTAACATATACATTGTGCATTCTTTTTAGCAAATCAGGCTGAACAGGTTCTGAACCAAAGATTATACAGAAGCTGTTACACGCTTCTTTAAAAGTTTATTGAGACAACACTGATAACGTTATTTTTCACTTCTTTGTGATTGATTAATTTATATGTAATACCTAAATGTAATTGGTATTGAAGCTAAGTTAAGCTTTTAGTCAACTGAAGAATGTCTCCCCACTAATGTGCATTTGTTTGGTGTCTGGGTGTAGTTCTCATAAGTGTGCATTTGTTATGCACGCAATGGATAAAAAATAGATGTTCTATGTACTTTGGCAGAAATATCCTGTGATCAAATGCTAGATAAACTTATTTCTACAAACTACTGTAATAACTTTTTCCTATATTTAATTGTTTTTGTAAATGTCAGCAGAGAAAATATATAATATTACAAATGCAGTGCTTCCTCTAATCATTCATGTATAAACACTTTTTCTTTTATCATCTTTGTGAACTTCACAGTTCTAGCTTATTATAGAGTCACCTACTTTCCTTGATTTTGAGCTCAATACTTTTTCAAGACTTTTGGCTTCATAATGATTGATGGTTTATATGACAATTATTGGATCTCTTCTTTAAAAATGAAAAGTATTTGGCTGATAAAAACCAGTGACTTTGTTCTTTATCTACTTTACCACTTTATTGGATACTTTTCATTAAAATCCTACAAGAGCTATTGTCATGCAAGCAGAGTGCTTTAGAATATATCTTTGTTCACCAGGAAGTCTCACACCCTTACCCATACACATTTTCTAGTAAGGGAAATTGCTGCTCATACCTTATATCATGACGAGGATCAGGTGCGTTGGAGACATGACACAAAGGCCACTGAAGACATTGACCTCAGCAAATAAAATTAAGTCCTGTGACAAAACTCAGTGGAACTTTTTCTTGGGCAAAAATCCTAATCCAGGGAAGAGTACGCCTGAGTTTTCCATGTTATAAATGGAGGTATAGAAATTGCAGCTTCCCTGGACCATTACATTTGGGTTGTTTGGGGTTTTTTTTTTCGTAAATGAACATACTTCTACAAAGGGGGAAAAAATATTATCACTGATCTAGTAACATTTTCACCAAGTTCAGGAGAGCTGAAAGGCTAAATGAACACTCTGGTGAAAAGCCGTTGAGAATCCAAACTCACTTAGACAAGGAGACGTGCGTGTTAAATTCAGAGAATGCTAAAACCTTGCTAGGTGGGTTTCAGTTTATGCCATAAACTCAAAAGTTATGTCATAGTTTTTTATTTAAACTAAAACTGCAGCCCTTGTTTTATGTCAACAACAATTCTGTTGTGCTTGCTAATACTGATGATAGCAAAGTGAGATGGAAGCAAAGCACAGATCACTGAGCTCCAAATGGAGGTCGTTGTGGTACAGCCCTTACGATCATTATACAAAAAGTAGGTTTTGGAATTCCATTGTCTTGGGGAAAAGTGTCTTAAATTTGGAAAGCTGGAGGGATAGGCTTAAATTTTATGGAATTTGTGCCTGATAAATATGAATTTAGTTTGACACATTGGCTTGATTTTAGTCATAACAGTCTTCAGTTTAAATTAAAAATTAAAATTAGCCTAATACAAGTGAATCATAGAACCTTTTAGGTTGTGGAAGACCCTTGAAAACATCAAGTCCAGCCATAAACCTAGCACTGCCAATTCCACCATTAAAGCGTGTTCCTGAGTGCCACATCTACACATCTTTGAAGTATCCCCAGGGAGGGTGACTCTACCACTTCCCTGGGCATCCCATTCCAGTGCCTGACAACACTGTTGGTGAAGAGAATAACCCTCTCAATAAAGAATATGCCAGACTGCAGAAGACATGATCTCTGCGAAGACCAGAATTCTTCCATCACTGCTCCTGTAAAACCCTTGCTTTTGACAGAACACCATTATTTAATAACTTGCCCCAATCTCAGCCTGATTTCTCCCTTGCCCTGCCAGCCATGGAGAAGCTCCTGTATGGTATTGGCACTCCACAAAATCACTCCAGCAAAGCCAGAGAGAGCAACAAGAACTGGAGTTATCCAAAGCCACTCCTCAAGGGACTGAGGGGAAAATGGGGTTTCTGCCCTCACCACCTCTGGTCCTAGCTAGAATAGTTTCCTTAACTGCAGATCAAAATCTTTTTCAAAGACATTACACAGAGCCAATTTTCCCTGTGAATCAAATGTGACAAAGTTAATTTGCAGTTTCTATCCCCACAGTTTTTTAACTGCAGAGAAAATAAATTTTCCAGCCCCTATTCTCTTTTCTTTACTCTGTTATGCTGTTACCTTCCATACTGGTGGTCCCAGTTATCCTGGTGCTCACAAGATCTGCTTAGGTTTGTGCTAATTTTTTGCACAAACAGATCTGTGAGAAATATTATTTGCTTTCCGTATTTTATGATTGCACTGCTTCTGTTACTGGCATGTTGTCCAACAGCACAATCACCTATTGACAGCTAAATAAACCCAAAAATTGAACAGCACCATGCATAAAGAATGAGTAAGTTTATGGACAGAACTTTTAGTTACAGATCTCTCTGAGTTTGAGAGTGTGTTTGTGTTTATTTCAGTTGATCTAAAAATTGAAATGGTTGGTTATGTAATTGGTGGTTTATGTGAAATACATCCCCAGCATTAAATATTTTGTGAATGATTCTCCTGAGGAATCTCTCTTTTTCAAGTGGACAGCAGCAGTTTAAATCTGATTTGTACTGTAAGGTTGTCAGGGAGCATATTAACATCTGAGAAGTGTTAGAACAAACAACAAAATACTTAATCTCCTGTTAAACAGAATCTAGCAATCCTCGAAGAGTTGTGCAGTGTTAGAAGATTGCAAGAACAACAGGCTACAAATACTGTTAAAAAGGGGTAGGGGAGCAGGCTTCAATTTGATGTGCATCATCCACTTTAGGTTTTTCATCTAGAAAGTTAAGCATGTAAACATCTCTGTCCTATGTATCCCCCACTTAAGCCATTCCACTTTTTTTCTACACTTTCTTTTTTTTACCCTGTTCTCCTCCTATCTCAGCTGAAACCCAGCCAGTCCTTTGCAAATCAAAGTCCATGCAGCCTGAAGCCCTCTGCCTGCTTCCTCTTTAGCCCCCATTAATGAGGGCTTGCCAGACTTTCTGTCAAAGGGTTTCACTGTCTTTTCATATATTTCCCTGTTAGTATTCTGCAGCATTTTCCTTTGGTTTCCCTGTCATGCCCTCAGAAATGCTGTGAGCTGTCTTTAGCAGAGTGTAATACTGTCCAGCTTTATGAAAAGTGAAGCCAGCCACAAAATTACTTTTTTGGGGTCAATTCTGTACAGAATTGCTGGCTACCCATGAGCCAGTCCCCTCACACACCATCTCTGCTCTGCTACTTTGCATGCCCTTCTGGAGTACCTCTGACATTAATTACTGGCATTTCTGCTGCATCTGTAGCCATCATCCCCTTTTTGTGTCCCCACCCTGATCCCCAACAAGTTTGCCTTCCAATTACCTCGTGGCAAACTGTGCACTGAAATTGGATCATTCTAACCCAAAAGATATGTACAGATACCGTACTATGCTACTGAGTTGATATTTTTATCATTTTCTGTCACATAACCTAGGAAATTAGACATAAATGAACCTTTAACAATTTCTGTCATAAAGAATAATGATATTAAAGTAGGAATTTAAGACGCAAATCATATTAATGCATCATATTAATGAGCACAGTCACATATTTTTCATACATAGCTCCCTCTGCCCTTCCCTACCTACCCGCCTCTTTCCAGGTAGAAATTCATTCCATGTACATCAGCTGGGAAGTTACTTTTTGGTCACAGGTATTTGGAAGCATGTCACGAATCACAAAATCTCAGGTTGGAGGGACTTCAAGGATCATAAGGTCCAACCAAAAATGATCATTAGCAGGACAAGAATGGATGGTGAATGGTGAAAAGCGTTGCATGTTGTCCTGGGCAGTGTGTTCTCAGTCTCCAGCGTGTTCTCATGTGGTAGCAGATGGATTACTTATATCACAGTTTTTACATTTCTTACTTGTAAGAGGTTTCTTTTTTCCTAGGATTTTTTAGCACTTGCAGCATGCTTTTCAGCAAGATTGAACACAAATCTAAGCAATCAAACCTGCAACTAGTGTCAATTGGAGTTGCATCTTGAACGTACTAAAATGTCTATATAAGTACTTTGAAAAATCCTGTCTTTAATATTTCAAATTCATCATCCAAAATGAGTCTATATGTTTGCTGTTAATTTTCTCTGGGCTTAAATTCTTCATCTGTAAAGTCCTATCAGTTAAAATGGTGTTGTGAGATCAGTTCATTAATGTCAATTCTTTACAACATTCCTGTTCTTGTGAGTGCCGTGGAAAAGTCAAGGTGAAAATCAATCACTTAGTCCCAAGACTAAAATTTTAATGGTGTTCTATGAATATGTCTTAAACCAGCACAAGGAAAAATGAATAAAAAAATATATGCGAAAGGTAATGATTAACTGAGGAGTGAACTTTTTGCACCATAACAGAGACAGAATTCTTGGAATACAGAATTAATCCTGTTGCTGAATATTTCACTTTTGTGCATATCAACAGCAAGGCTTAATTCTGCCAATTTCCTAAGACGGGAATACTTGACTTTTGCAAGTTTAGTATTGTTTCTGGAATTTAGTCTTACAGGTACAGAGCAGTCAGCAATAATAACTATATGTAGTTTCAGTCAGACATCCATGAAAGTGCTGCTTGTCAGATTTTCAGTCAGTTTCTCAGTATAACTGGCAGAGTACCTAAGAAGCTCCTTTGTGGCTGAACCAACCCAGAAAAAATCCTACAAACCGAATGATCAATCCAAGACTGTTAGTGTAAGACCTAGAAATATGAAATATTTTGAAGGGAAAATATTTTATACATTAAGGTAAATGTACATTATCTCATTTTTGTCGAACTTTCAACAGTAAAAGATCCTTCCTTTGGCTTTTTGTTTAGTTTGAGGCTAGAGCTCTGTAGCTAGATCCAGCTTCAAGTCAATGAGCTCTTGCCCTTTTCTTACTTAAAATCTGAGTTATAACCATGCAAAAAATGTAACTTTAAGTTTTTTTAGCTTGAGAGTTTTTTCACCGTGAGAATTTCTCATTTGAGTTTTCCAGGTTTTCCATTTGTGTTTTGGGTTTGTTTATTTGTTTGTTCTTTCATTTTTATGCAGGTATTTGTTCTGCCTTAAAATTGACAGTACCATCTCATACCATCCATGGTATTGAGGGGCAACCACTTCATCTTACTGTTGACTACAATTTCAATGCTACAGCTTCTGAAATCCAGATAATTTGGCTTTTTGAGAAGTCTCAAAGTAATCCAAAATACTTGCTTGGCTCTGTAAATCAAAGAGTAGTTCCAGACTTGGAATACCAGCATAAGTTTACCCTTATACCACCGAATGCATCTTTGAGGATTAATCCACTGCATATCAGTGATGAGGGTAATTACATTGTAAAAGTCAATGTCCGTGGAAATGGGACCGTCACTGCAAGTCAAAAGATCCAAGTAGCTGTTGATGGTAAGTTAGTGAAAGATAGTATCTTCATTTTGGAAATAAAATTGCTATCATTTTGAAGTACTGGTTCTTAGTATCCAGTTACGATAGTGTCTCATTTAATGCAATCATACATTAATAACAGCTAACAATTGAGTTATGTTGTTTTCTACTGCTGCTGGAGGGAATACTAAAATATATCTTTAAGCAAAGTTAATATATTGACTGATGTTTCTATATCATAAGGAAAAAAACTGAAGTGGTATAGAAGCATTTAGGATTAAATTAGACAGACTTCTAAAAAATAAGATTTAATAAGTTTCTGCTGTGCTATCATGAGGATGCATTGAATTTCAAATAGTGTTTTTCTCTGAACAACTTTACCTCCTGTAACAAAGAGAAGTCATTGACTTTTGCTGGTGACTGTAGCCCTGTGTCTGTAAAAGAAGCCCAGATCTGAATTCATGAAGTACTGAACTTCCCTCTTTAGACTCTGCTCTCTGTATTGGGGACTTAAAGAAAGTGGAAATGGGAAAGAATTATCTAAAAGGATGACAAGAGGCTTCTGTAATGTATGGATTATACAGAGGGAACCCTGTAACTGTTGGGCTTGGAAGGAATGAGATTAATGACGTCCTGAGGTGACAAAGTTGTAGCTGCCATTTAACTCCCAAACCCATCCCAGTTTGCAGACATGCTCATGACTGGATCACCCATATTTCAGTGGTGCCCAGTGTGGGCAAAGCTGTGGGCAGTCATGCTGAGAAGTCACACATGGTGGGCAGTGTCATGCTTTGTGCTCTTTTCATTTCTGTGGACTCAGTGATTTGTGTATGAAGCAAGAGACTGTGGTACACCTGACTGCAGCCTTTATCCTATTACCAGTAATATAAACAGTCTGGTTTTAGTTATGTACCATAACAATTCTTACAGTCACCAGCTGAGAATATGGCCTTCTTTTTTTAACCTTTAACTACATTTAAGAGATAAAATTTGAAATATGAGTAATTTCCAGGGAGAATGATGATTGCTATTTGAATTATCTTGACCATGATGACTGTAGTATAATGGCTTGTCACTTTAACAACTCTTCATATCTCTTTATTTTACAGTTCCAGTCACAAAGCCAACTGTACATACTGAACCATCTTCAGGGGTAGTGGAATATGTAGGGAATATTACCTTAAAATGTACTGTGGATAGAGGTACAAGGGTAGCTTACCAGTGGATGAAAAATGGGAAGCGTCTCCATGCTGGCCCTAATTATATCTTTTCATCAAACAATGCTACACTTCTAATTGTTCCTGTCGTAAAAGAAGATATTGGGAATTACAGCTGTCTGGTATCTAACCCTGTCAGTGCAATGGAAAGTGAGATAATTGCACCAACCATATATTGTGAGTATATGAAATATTCATTATTATCTTTGTATGAATTATTTGGCTGAAAGGAGTGCCTCCAAATAGGAAAACAAGCAGAAAACAGTTGAGCTTGTTTGTAATAGCTCTAACTTAAAACAGGATAATATAATTCAGTGTTGTGTAGTTGTGAAGATCAGTCTCAACTGCAGAATTCAATAGAAACTTCAAGATTTTCATAGATGTCTTCAGATGTGACTCAAAGGAAAAAAATAATTAGACTGTTATACATAAAAATATTGTTAAAAATGGAAACAACAAACAGTTTCAAAAAGCTGAGCCCAGGAAGTACCAAACTGAAGGACTGGTATTAATGGGTTTCCTCGGGATCATTTCAAGTCCAGTCCTTTTTAATATTTCCATTAATGGCACCAGAAAAAAGATACAGAGTATCTCAGTGAACTTCATTTATGACACTAAATAGGAGGACTGAATGACACTGACAGGGTAATAGAGCTGGGATGAAATTTGCTAGTAAAAAAGGAAATGGACATACCCTCTCAGAGAATAAAAAACATGAACTTCTGCTGATAAAATTGAGATTGATTGGAAAGTAATCAAGGCAGTGAACCTGTGTGATTGAGCTATCACGAGATATCTATGAACTGACAGCATGATTCAGGCATGAGAAAGACATATTTAATTCTAGGGTAGTGAGCAATGGATTTCCAACAAGGAAACAAAGGGAATGCTGATGGCACACGGAAGATAAGACCACATGTACAATACTGTATGCAGTCCCTGCAGATCCCAGAATGCTGATCTTGAAATGGAAAGAAAAAAAGAAAGGAATGGAGAAGAGACAAAGAGACCTCAGTCAGGCTTAGCAAAATTAGAGCTGAAAGAAGTGGTTGCTTTCCACATCGAATGGGAAACGTGAGGGAGCAAGAAGGGTTGCATAAAGACCATTTTTTTCAGAAAAATAAACCATAAGGTAGACACATATTTTGACTGGAAATGAAAGCACCTGAGAAACTAATTGAGTTGGAGGAAACAAGATTGATTTAATCAGCATTCAACAATTATGCTATAAATCTTAGGGCATTCTCATTTTGGTCATGTCAGGCATTGCCAGTGCCTCCTCAATTTTCAAGTAGCACATGCTACGCATATGTGACCCTGCTATGCTCTAAGCCTCATGTCCTCAGGGGTTGAATTATCCTTCTCAGAGGAGAGCTGAAATTAGAGAGGTTAGGACTTACTTTGCCACCAATCCTATTCAGATATAGCCAGTTTACCCAGGGGCCAGTGTGGAAGGCACAGTGTGAGGACTGGAACTGGATTCCAAGGATTCCAAGGGCTGATGCTAATTCCTGCTTTCTCCAGGCTCTGTCATCTGGCAGCTGGTAGGCAGCCTGTGCTCAACTTGTTGTGATTGCACTACCAATATATTCAAAACCTACATCTCTTACATCTCTAGCTCTCATATTTTCCTTTCCTCCTCCTCCTTTCATCTCCTTTCATATATAATTATCTATTTTGCTACCCTTTTTTAATTATAACTTGGAAGAATTGGATAAGGGGGTGAGTTGCATCTAAAGTATGAGGAAGGTCTCCACACTGCACCAGGAGAAGAGAAAAAGGTTGCCTAAATGAGCAAAGCTTAACAAGGACTTTGTTAGATATGAGCTGATGTAAGCTTATATAACTGACAGCAGTGCAGACTTGACGAAGCAGTTTCAAAGGGTCCTAAACAGGGCAAATATTAATGGAGTTTCCATCTCGTTAGACAGTGAAATCACAATACACTGTTCTGCAAGGAAATACCCAGCGCTGATGGAGCTTTAACTTATCACTACTATAATTTAAAAAAAAAATCACTTTCTTTCCTCAAGGTAGCACATTTTTATATGCCTGCTTTTGTAGAGTCACAATCTCAGCTGACATGTGCTTTAAGTGCTAAGAATGAGAGCTGAAGTTGTATGAATGTAGTTCCTCTACTGCGTTTCTCACTTTAATGAGCTGTGAATCAACCTTATACAGGGCTCTCTTCAAAGAATGCCTACATGCAACTTGGGACACTGTATCCAGCCTGACAGCCTTCTTCCAATGCAATAAAGTCAGGTCAGGCTAGAAAAACTTCTGCCACTCTTGCTACCTTTCAGACAGCTCTGTTTGTTGCGCAGCCCGTATGAGATTTGAATTTCTAACCTGTTGCACACAGGATTGTCTCCAAAGCACTGATCGCGCTGACAGGTGCCTGGGACACTTGCTGTGACAACGCGTGTGCCCTTCAGTCCCAGCGCTGGTACTGCTTCCTCCCGTCTTCCTCACTCAATTACATGCATTTTTCAGCAAATTTTTAAAATTTTTCCAGGTTCTAAACTGGAAACCTGTTTTTGACCTATTATTTACCAGAATTTTAAAATCTCAAAGTTACTTAAGTAACTTTGTTACTTGAGTAACAAAGTGTCCCCATTTCTTGAATCTTTTGCTGTTTGAGTGGTTGTGATATACAGCTCTATCAAAAACCGTGAGATTCACTTTTTCTCCGCATGTGTAAATATTATTGTATATGCATTTTCAGAACGTCCTTTGTAATTCATCAGAACTGAAGGGTTTGCTTTGTGCATAATGTAAAATCTGAAAAAAAAGTATTAAGATGATGAAACGATGCAGTGCTGAAAGACTGCAAATACATGTGGTACTCTCTATATCCAAGTCAGTGATGGGAATTGAGGTCTTACTTCCTGAGCTACATGAAGTCACCTAATTTGGTTCAACCTCTGCCTGCAGAAGTAGTTTGTCTCCCAGCTCCCAGTTGTCAATAACAATCCAGGACAGGCCCCGGGATCTCTGTCTGCCATATGTCATTGCTGTGGGGAAGTTACTGGAGCTGATAAGGAAAAGGTCACTCACGGTAAATACCTACCATCTGCTTGGAAACTGTAACAGTCTCGTAGCGATAGGAGCAATTGGAAATATTCCCACAGAGCAGTAAATTGTTACTCAGAAAGATTGATTTATTATTTTACACATCATTTAGTTAACTGGTTTTACTGAGACAAGAGAGAGACAGTAGAGAACAATACTGGGAAGGGAAAATAGAGCTGAGGGATCTGTGAAGGCTGTAATTGTGGGTTTTTACTGAGTATGAAAAGTGTTTTTTAATTCATGTCTTATTAATATTTCCGTGCTTCTCCATTAGTTGTGATGATAGTGCAGCCTGGAACATGGCTATTGCAGCTGTGTGACTCAGAAACAAATTATTTCAAGACTGAAAGAAGCTGCTGTCCTGTAGGCTGCAGCAGGCACTGTTGTACTGTGTTGATAGAGTTGAACTTAGCCGACTAAGTGGAATTTTCTTCCTCAAGTCTTCCAAAAGATAGAATATCCTTAGTACTAGAGAGGGAATGCTTAATTGCCTGCTTTTCAGAATCATCCTTGGAGCTGTGTATATCTGTCAGGTACACAGTGTTTAGGGACCTTGATGTACACAATTCCCAGGAGAGGCAAAAGATTGCTCCAGGCAAAGCAGAATGGTTACCTGATCCTTGTGTTGACTTCAGCAAGGAATGCCACTTCTCAGATTTTGCCAAAATTTGGCTATTTCTTAAGATAATCTCTCTTTGATTTTTTCAAACTTACTTCTCCAGCCAGTGTGTGTCAGTGTTTGTATAGTGATTTCTTTCAACTTGCAGCTTTCATCAAAATCTAGTTCTCCATGTTATCTCTTTATGCTGCACTGTTATGATACTGATAAAAAAGCAGAACTCAGTTCTGATTCTTTTGCAGGCTGTGGCAAACCACCCACTACAGTGAGGGGGCATGGAAACCAGTCAGCTATTCTTAACATTAATCTCTGTTAACATGTATCAAAGTCATATTATCAGTGAAAATAAGAGCTAGTTTTCCCATACAAACCCAGCAACGTTATCTTAATTCTTCCAGACAGCCATAGGAAGGTGGAGATATTACGCAATTCCACTCTACTGTGCCCGTTTTGTGCTATACCACTCTGTGTGAGGCAGCTTTACTGATCTTCAGGGATCCTGCCAAAAATATATTCTGCGTATTTTCTTCTTTTGCTCTGTCAGTATTAGGTCTATACATTTTTGGTTATCCACGTAAGTCCTCAGGGAATTAGCAACATTAAAATCGTTAGGTTGTTTTGGGGCTTTTTAAACTAGAAAAAGTGATTTGATAAGGCACACTTCGATTATTGTATTCTCTACATTTCTTTACTTTGATAACTGTAAAAATAATTTTAATGTGTAAAGATATAAAAGCCCCAATGTATTACTGTAATTTTATCCCGGTTTCGTGGGTCCTGCTAGCCCACAGAACCTGGGGCATATTCGGTAATACAGTCAAGTGGCAAAGAGGCAGGAAGGAGATTCGCTTTTCATCCTGCTGGATGGTTTATTCCATGCTTACAGCTGAACTCCAAAGCAAATCTGAAACCTGATCCCGAGAGTCCCTGTTTTACCCAGGGCCAGGGGGAAAGGTGGGATTAGGGAATGGGGACCAATGGGAGAATGCCAGGGGAGTGACGAGGCTGGCAGCCAACAGGGAGATTCAAACCGGGACAGACCATACCAAGGGAACAAAGCATCCCAGGGGAATGCTTTGGGTCGCCCCTACACAAAGACATCACCGACCCCCACACCAATGATCTGAAATGTTCTAGTAAAAATAGCATGAGAAATATTCTTATAATACTTAAGTATATTGTTTCCCTTTTTATTTTCCTATGCAGGCTACACTAAAAATACTGATCTGCTAAATTTTTTGAGTAATGAACACATGACTATGGAACAACATATGCTTCTTCTAAGTACCTTCAGAAAAACAACTTTTCTTTCAGCACGAGGACTTACTCGTGAAAAAAAGCATAATTGTTGGAATAGTACAAGCCTACTAAAGTGGAGGGAAAGTTAAAGTTTATTCTAGAAGTTAGTTATGGAAACATGTTTCTAAACTTATCTAAGGCACACCCCACTCAATATTATACCTGTAAGTTAATTCCCTAAATAATTATTATACTGTAAATTCTTGCAGTGAATGTAATGTTCCAAGGCTAATTTGTACACTTTTAAATATGCAGAGAAATCACTTATGCCAGTAAGTTTGACATTGAAGTAGAAAGCAAATATGTCCCTGAAGATGTGCTCCTTTACTTCATAGAAATCCAACTGATTTCAGTTTTCATTCTTTTTATCATACTGAGAAATACATAACCATGCTTTTTCCCTAAACAACAATTAGACCAGTATTAAGTGGGTGTAGCCTGAGCTAAGCCTAGCACAGATCCAGTTATTGAAATGAAGGCCTTTTAATTGAAATTACTGAATGCCAGCCATTCTAAAGGCTAGTTTAATTTAAATATTTACTTTAGAGATACACTTCTGATTAAAGTTTAATTATGTAATTTGATTTTCATTTTCTCACTATATTTCCCTTTTTTTTTTCCAATGCAGATGGACCTTATGGACTTAGAGTCAAATCAGACAAAGGTCTGAATATAGGGGCAGTGTTTACAGTTGACGTGGGGGAAGTTGTACTGTTTGACTGCTCGGCAGATTCAAATCCACCAAATACTTATTCATGGATTCAGAGGGATGACAATACCACTCAAGTAATCAAATATGGACCCCATCTGGAAGTTGTATCTGATAAAGTGGCCCAGAAGACAATCAATTACATGTGCTGTGCTTTCAACAATGTGACTGGAAAACGAGATGAAACTCACTTCACAGTTGTGGTTACTTCTGTAGGTAAGAATGTAACTTCATTGCTGTCAGTGTAACATGTGAGTGGAGCGTCAGCCCCAGAAAAAGGAAGTCATTCTTAGAATATGTATCAAAATTGAGGTCTTGCTAAGTGTCGCTGTGACGTACCGAGAACGGTGAAAAACGACACAATCCAAGTTCAGGAAGAAAGTAGTTATTTAATTAATTATAATTTGGTTTATATAACTTGGTTCCCAAAGATGACAGGAGGTCATTGGATCTTGGACCAGCCACCCCCTGTCCCATTGGCTAAAGCTCACAACACCTACTTCAAAATATTATTTCACTGGGTACAATAACAACTCTGAAAAATAGATCCCAGGTGCACAGATAAAGACCCAGTTTACAAAAAACCTGTAGCAGTGTTTATCAACCACAGAGCTCTCACAGAATGCTGCAGAACGCTGAAAAATTTCTCTACCAAAGCTTTTCAGCATCTACAGCTAAGTATATAGTAAAGGAGCTTTTGGACATTCTGTGGGATACAGGTTTTACTTGCAGTATGACACAGCTTGGAACACAACCCACTAAGACACTGAAGTTTTGTGGGATTTTATTACAATGTTCATGTAAATTATTTCCCTGTCATATTTATGAACCTCTGGATTGATTTCTGGGTTCTGGAGAACGCATGCCTTTATTTCTCATACGCTATAATCTCAGCTCCTGTTCAATTGTGTTCAACAGCAACAAAGCAGTTTTTCAGAAAATTTCCAGAAGCGTAGAGTGAAGAACAAGATATTGAGGAAGTCTGATATGTCTTCTCAGTACAGATGTATACAAGTATTTCCAGATAAAGAATTTATGCTATTAATGTTCAACAAGATAGACTAGATTGCCTATTGGAAAATTTAGCAAAGCCATTTCACATGTGCTGAGCAAAGAGCTCAACCATTTGTTAGTCTGGTAAACAAGAAGAGGAGATGTCCATCATTCAGGCTGATTTATTGATTCATCATAAATCCAGGGCTTTCAGTATGCTGGAAGGAAGATGGGTTGCAATTTCATAGCAACAATACTGCACTCAGAAACTAAATTTTGTGGTTAGCAGTGAAAGAAAATGCAACCAGAACTATGTGTTGATAGAAATAAACATGACATTTCTCCAGGAAGTTCATGTAAGCTATGATACTCAGCTGAGATTTCCTTTCAAAGGCCAAAAAGAAGGGAAGACTCCACAGCTTCATGTTTAGTTGCACTTAAAATAATAGATTTGCTAATTTCAAATATTTTACTTAAATCTTATTAAAACATTTTATCCTGTGTATATAAAAATATAAAAAAGTTAATTTTCCCCCTCTACAGCCGTTTTCTTTTTGATGAGTGTTTATTCAAATAGCACTAAACCCAGATGTCAAGGCTACACTTTGCAGAGCAGCACTGACTGATTGTAGGAGGTGTGAATTCACACATAATTCATTCTCAGTAATGCTGCTCAGGCTAAATTCTGATTGCAACTGAATAAACATAGAGTATGAAAATTGTCTATATTCCTTTTCTTTATCCCCATAATCCTAGATACAGAGCCTGGACCATGGCATTCAAAGAAGTGGAAACCCCGTTTTCAGTAGCAACAGGAACTCTGATGTTTCAGAAGGCCTTACACAACTTCCCCATGGGACAGAAACTCACCTATATGGTGCTATAGACGTCTGCCTAATTAACCCTAAAAATTATCAATAAATGATTTTAATAAGTTACAATTATATCAATAATTGCACTAAGTTGTTACCCAGTTTTAGCCAACATTCTAAAATAAGATGTGGTATCTCATGTACACAAGTCATTGCTCAGTTTTCAAGTTTAGTCAGCTTGAGTGTGTTAAATGCATGCAAAGAGCATGTCTTTGTTTTCTGCACTGATATATCTATGGAGATGTGATTTATTGAGTCTCCATTTGAAAGTACTCACTTTAAAGAAGGATTTTAAGGACTCATCTGATTCTCCAGCATTTGGACTTCTTCTTTCTAAGGAAAGCAGTACACTGAAGGACTATAAAAGAATTGGTGAAATTGCAGTGATTTGTTTTCCCGTATCTTTAGGACAGATCTGGCTAGAAATCCTCATATTTAATCTTCATGGAAACCACTGCACATTTAGCCAGCACAATGCCAGTGAATTACATGGAGGTGTAAGTAGATGTAAGCAATTCTAGCTCTCTGCAGAGGAGTTCATCTACTACTGGAAACACATCCAGCTAAATAATATACATTTTAATTGTACTAATAAATCTGGTGCTAGCAGATATGCAGCATTAATTTACCTGTATGGATTGTGACATGTCCTTTAATTACATGAATTCTGTGCAGTTCAGAGCAAAAGGAGGAAATTAATAGTGCACAAGTAACTATGTCTGGCATTTCCTAACTTTCACATTCTTGTCTTTGCAACCTCATTGCAAATGTTTTCCATGTGCTTTTAAGTATGTAATTCTGTGCAATTTGCGTTTGTGTTGTATCAGAAAATCCTGCTGGAAAACTGCTGCTAATGCATATCTCAGCAAAAGGCCTGAGCAAAGGAAAGAAATATTTTGAATATGTTTAGATATGAATACAAACAAACATAACATGGTGGAGTCACCATCCTTGGAGGTGTTTAAGGAAAGACTGGGCATGGAACTTAGTGCCATGATGGTCTTTGGTCATAGGTTGGACTCAGTGGTCTCAGAGGTCTTTTCCAACCTAATTAATTCTGTGATTCTGTGATAATTTATTGGTTTCTGACATGGTTTGATAAACAACCAGACTGTCAGTGATCTGAAAATCTTTAGAAAAAGCCTAATGGATCTTTCATCCTCTCCTGCTTTATAGCTCCTGCTGCTAGGAGGATTTCCCTACAATCTAGCACAAGCTGCTCTCTCACTCTATTTTTTGGTAGTTCAGTGTCTTTATGCCTCAAGTTATAATATGCATCTTCTTTTTGTGAAGCTGTAATTTGTGTCTTATGGTTACTGACTTTCATTTAGCTCTAGGCACTAATCTGGAGTCTTTTCTGATATGCATATCATTGCTTTTTCAGTTCAGGAGATTTGTGGGGAAGAATAAATATTACCCATTCACAAGACCCCACGTTTTGTATCTGTTTTGTATCTCTATGCAGGTTTACTAGCTTCAGATTAATTTAAAAATATGCATTTTTCAGTGTCATTGTAGCACATTGTAAAGAACAAGAAATTAAATACAGTACTCATCTTCTTTGTCACAGGGTTGGAAAAGCTGGCCCAGAAAGGAAAATCTTTGTCTTCTCTTGCAGTAATAACAGGAATTTCGTTATTTTTGATCCTAGCTATGGCCTTTTTATTCCTATGGAAAAGATATCAGCCACATAAAGGTATGTAAAAGTTAAGCACAGTCCAGCTCTTCTTTTGGACCATTGGACCAAAAAGAATAATTTTTATTTTTTTCTTCTTTTCAGTGATACAACAGAAGCTACAGAGCAGGTACAAAAATAATTCATTCTTAGGTCTACAAGTCCTTTCAGAGAATTGCATTTTATCATATTAATTTTCTTTCCTTGGCTTACGACATCAAACTGAGAAACATGTTTATGTTTTCTAGGGCAGAGGCTGATTACAGAAAGGCAAAGGCATTTTCAGGTAATGGTAATGAAATAAGTGTGGGTATAAGGTCAAAATCCATTCCTGAAAAAGAAAAATAGCATTCCCACGTAGAGAAAAAAAAATAGAAGGAAAGGAATAAAAGGGTGTTTTTATGTTGGGTTGCATGCCTCTATAATCACTTAATTAAGATAAGACCTAATTGAGAAGTCAGCATGGGTTTAGCTCATGCCTGGAGCTCGTAGCAGTATGTGCTGTTGTCTTGAATTCTACCTGTTAATCCCAGTATTCTGGGATTGGAATACCTGTATTCCACTGTTGTGACCAAAATGACTTAAATCAGTGTTATTCTGGGATAGCAGTGAGAGGTGATACGCCATGGGAGGATTACAATTGAAAATGTTCGTGGCATCAACTGTTATCAAAATCGTGAGATAATGACATTGTAATATACATATGTAACCTTCTACCATATTCTGTACTATCTTTCTCTGTGTCATCAGGACCCAGAGTGGTTTTTTCACTGCCTCTTTTCCCTCCGCAATCCTTCCCACATGATCCTAGGCAGGAGATGCTAGAGACTAGCCATGCTTTGGAAGGATATCACTTTTATTCCCATTCCTTTCTACCAAAGCATCAGAGCAGACCATAAACTGCTACATGCACAAGGATGGGGAAGTATATGAAGCTTAGGAAGGTAAGAAATTCACTTGAGCACGCAGGGCCCATCACCCTGGCAAGTCGTATCAAAGGCTAGAATCTCAACATTGTTGTTAGTGCTGCAACCTTTGCTGTGGAGTGATGTCCAAGAGACAACCAAGAGCCTCGGATCTCCTGGGGAGTACGAGGGTAGATAAAGAGACTAACTACACCTAAATACAAGCTGTATCTGAAGTCCCAGATAATACTGTGGCACCTGTTAGTACCATGTTCCCTTTTATTATTCTCAGCATTATAAAACATTCAGTGCCTCACTACACTATAGATGTGCTGAGTTTATGAATTCAGCCTCTTTTCTATGGGAAATGAAAATAAATTGGTCATTTTAGCCTTCCAGAATAGAGAGTATGAATATCTCTACCAAAATTGTTGCTGAGGTTAGGAAGAGGCTCCTCACTTGGTCCAAGGTGTGGGAAATGACCAAGTGCTGTGCACACCAGCTCTGCAGCTGTCCTGCCTTGCTCCACATCATAGGAGCTTGGCAGGGAAGTGGTTTAAAGCAGATCACATAATCAGTATTCGGGTGTTTTAAAAATTAGGGCAAAATACATTGCCAGTCATTATTTTCCAGGTTCATATTACACTTCTTTTCTTAATCATTGTTCTAACTTCAGGACATGAAAGTGCTTCTGATGATTTTGGGATATATGAGTTCATCACATTTCCAGATCTTACCAGTGGTTCTGGGGTATGTGGTTTTATATCATAAACAGACAGTTTATCTTCTATTTCTCTAAGTATTCTAAATATCTGTACTAGAATCCTTCTGTAGGTTTGCTTCTGTTGCTTTTTATGGATGTCTGTATGACACCATATTCATGGCTATTGTTTACCCGGTACTTGCTCTTTCTTTCCTGTGTTACTAGTTCGGTACTTTGTAATCGACATAGTGCAGTAAGGAATAACCAAGCTCTAAAGAAAGCAACCTCCATTCAACTACCCTATATTAAAAGGTATTAGTAGTGTTGAGTAGGTGGGTAGCACTGAACCACTTGTGTCACACAGGCAAGAGTACTATTGTGGCCCCATTTTCTCCCTTGACCTTAATATTTCTGCTCATGCAACATTCAACCCTGGCAGTGCAGAAAAGGCTCAGGGCGGGTATTTAAAGTTTAAATGTAAGCTAAGTCTCAGCTATATTTCACAAAAATTATTTTGTGAGCTTTATGTATTGTGGGGAAGGAATTAAGCAAAGGAATTTTGCTAGCAGAAAAAAGAATCCTGCAACATTTGCTGATTCCTTGCATTGTGTCTTTGCTGACATTACTGTATAGCAGTTGGAGATCATTCTGATGTGATGTAAAAGGACAAAGAAAAAAATTAGAAACAGAGCCACAAAATTTAGGGACAACGGTAAAACTGGGAGGAAGTAGAAGAAAGACTTTCCCTTTGCTGGGGAAAATTGCCAGCAAAGTAATCTTGTTCCTTTGGAGAGCATCAATTTGGTCAGGTAAGGGAGAGCTCTTAAAGCATGGTCACATTGTCACACCTAATTTTTTTTATGATTAGTACTCATAATACATGATGTCAAAAAACAGTCATATATTAATTAATTATCCTCTCTGATGGAGTTAGATATTTGAAATATACATTTATAGGGCTAAAGTGCTACCACAAATGTCAGTGGAGAGGGCAGGCTTTTACAGAAGCAGAGATAAAAGACTTTTAGAAAACAGAGGAGCTGAACTGTATCTGTTACAGTTTGTGCCAGTAAGTCTTATTAAGTTTAGAGATCAGGCCCTAAATCATTACAGCCTTAAGCACACTGTGATATTATGATGAAAAGGGTATATTTAGATTACATATTAGGAATAGATTCTTTACTGTGAGGTTGGTGAGGCACTGGGACAAGTTGCCTCAATTGCGGATGTCCCATCCCTGGAAGTGTTCCGAGTCAGACTGGACTTCGAGCAACCTGGTCTAGTGAAAGATGTCCCTGCCCATGGCAGAGGGATTGGACTTGGATGATCTTTAAGGTCTTCCAACCCAAACTTTCTATGATTCTATATCCCTTAAGCTGATCTTATCACAATATCACATTCTTGCAGGATCAGGGCCTACGTAGGTCAGGAGGGAGAGAGCAGTGAAAGAAACAACAGGATGGATGTACAAGCAATGAAATCTATAATTTCCAGTAAAATTTCAAGGAACAGGAGAAACTCCACTGGTTTATGTTCAGCTACTCAAATTTATAGTGTTGTAGATTAAGTCCACATTTGATCCACTGCTTCACTTTAGTCAGCAGAGAAAGGGGAAAATAAGTGGTGATAATGAAGAACTGGAGGTTGGGTATAGGCAGAAAGACTGGTAGTTCCTTATGGAGTCTAGGTAAATCTGTTGTCTTGACATAAGAGGAAATTAATATACTTAACATATGGAACAATCAGTATTACTTGATTTATGGAAATTCCTTGCATTTCTCTCTCTTTGACCAGCCAGTGGGAGTTTTATGCTGAACCCATGTCCTGAATATTTGCTGCTTTTTTACTGTCTGTTCTCCTGCTTTTCTCTTTATTAAATGTTTCTTTCTTGACTTCTGGTACGTTAATGTAAAGTATTTGCTGTATTAAATGCAAAAGCTGCATCCTAAATCTTTTAAGGGGCTAAATGAATTTAAAACTATTACTTGCCTTGCTGTTAATGTGATGAGAACTTACCCAAAATGAAATGTAAACTAGCAGAAATTACCTGTTCAATCCACAAGCAAAACTTTGATGAAAAGTTAAAAAAATTACAAGTTACATTATAGTTTAATTTCTGTTGAATCTTTTCCTATTTGTACTTACAGTAGGAATACACTTTGCTGCTTTCAGGTTTCAAGTCAATCTGTTCCTGGCTCTGACTTTGTTGCAGGCCAGGATATGCTAAGCACGGTTTATGAAGTTATTCAGCACATTCCTGAGCAGCCGCAACAAGACCACCAACAGTAAGTTACAGACTGTTCACTCACGTGGTAGCTCAAAGACAAATACTTTTGCATCCAGAACAATTTACATTTTGGTAGCTGTTTTTTTATTCCACTGAGAGAGTTATGGAAGGAAAGACATAAGCTACCTTAATTCCTCCACCATTTCCTATCCAATCCCCCACTTTTCCTCAAGGCTCCAGTCTGTTGTTTCATTTTGCCAGTTTTGTTAAAGTCTGAAAAACAAAAGGTAAGATCTTCGAACACAGCTTCAAATGAAAATTCCCACTTAATTTAATAGGGCACTGAAACATCAGCACTTCCTACTGAACGGGTTAAATGTTCAATCAAAGCAGTTTAATTGCCAGCATGGCTTCCAGACCTGTCAGCCATGTGCCAAGTAGAGTTAGGGTGGGGTTTTTTGCAGTGTTGAAACTGGTCAGCTGAATAATAATCAGTGGTTGTTAAAATAGTCACTGAAATATTAACGGACTAGTACTTGAGTAAGCAGTGTCTCCATAGCAAAAGAATTCTTGTTCTGTGGTACCCTGGCTGGGAACTCCACAGAAACACTTTTGCTCAGTTAAATACCAGGAAGGCCCCAGCACGTTGTTCTTATGTCTCATAGACCTGGTTTTGTTCAAATCACCTACTGTGTATCACTTATTGGCATAAGAAGGGTGACCACACTAAAGTTTCTGTAATTGTGGTATAGCGGCCATAAATCTGTTGTGAATATTGAAAGTCTTTCTTACAAATTAAGACAGCACACTAGACTATTTGGTAACAACCCTATTATATCACATTTTCCATTATTTTTTAGTGTGTTTTATTTCTTTTATACTTGAAAAGAAAAAGACACTCTCTTAACAATATGCTAATCAGTTGGCTGAGTAATCACAATGTTTATGTGACTGCATTAGCATGCAGTACTTAAACTACAAAAAATTTTGTGCAGGTTATATCTTCAACTGTGTGTCGAAGTTATGTGTGTAAACATGCAGCCATGCTTGTCAAAACAAGCTGGTCAGTGAGAAAGCAACACTGAATTGCTAATGATGTTTTTGTTCTGCTTGGAATTTTTCACTTTGAACCCTAAGATTTTTAAAGCCAGATGTAAAAAATACCATTCATAAAGTCGTGTTTTCTTACCCTTCCTCTTACACTCCTTCCTTCTCAACTTTCTCACTGATATATGACCCCTCTGAAAAAAGGAATAAATGCAACAAAAAGGTAACTTGAACTTTGTGACAATTCAGAGTTCAGCTTAAACTTTGCAAAACATATTCTGTAGTTTTAAAGGACTCATTTTTCCTGCTCTTTTCATATTTCGTATTTTGAAAAGGAAACATAAAATTTTTCACTAATAGCACAAAATCTGCTACACGTGATACTGAGTAAAGTACTCAGATTAGAAGGACCACATTCATGAATTTTCCAGTTCCTGATCTGCTGAGAAGGAGCACTCTGAGTGGTAAATAAGTAAGGACAACTAAGTCAATACTGACGCTTACAGCAGGATGCTTCAGCTTTCAGTATAAGGGAGAAACAAAACACCGCAGAACAGAGAATGAAGCTGGGAAAGTAACTGCAAACTCCTGTAGTGCAAAGTAATGATTGCTTATGGATGAATCTCATAGACTTGGTATGCAGTCATCTGTACAATAATCAGCAATATTCATGGGAAAAATGATACAAAACTTGACTGCACTCTGCTTATGGCAGGAATCTCTCCTTGTACAAAGCAAGAGAACAGATATTATCGAAGCCAAACAGATCTGTTGGTTAAGTGGTTGCTTTATTCTTATTCCCAGTGCTTCTGACTGAAACTGCTGTGATTCCACTGATTTATTAAAATAAATATGTAAAGCAAAATCAGTCAAAAGCAATGTTTAATTCTCAGATTTACAGTTCGAGAATCTTTCAAATCCTCTCTTTGAATGTAACTTCACCAGAATTAGCTGGTGTTTTCTCTCTTGCTCTTAGAAATCCAAGTGACAGTACCAGAAAATTTGCAGACTAGTCAATGCCTAACACCTGGGAACTGATTCTTCCACGTTTTGTCATGCTTTTTTCAGCCTCTTTATCCTTTCATTCACAAATGCACCTATGCCTTTGACACTAAATAATTACAAAATTTTTGATGCGCACCAGCTCTTGAAAGGTAGTAATACTACTGGAAAATAATTAAATTCTTTAACTCTCTTGTGTTTGGACTGACAGACTTTTAACTTAATTGCAGTCAAAACATGAGGTGAGATGATAGCTGGCTTTGCACTGTTACATTCATGTGCTTCCATTAGCTGTTTTTCAAAACAGTCCTTTGTAGATTCACCTCCTCTGCTCCTCCAAAGAATCAAAGGGAAAAAACAAAATCACATTTTGAGGAAACTGTTCTGCTCCATGTCTGGGCTCCGCAGTCACAGGGAGTTACGGAATAGTCACGTACTCAAGTATTTCATTAAACAGATTCTTTTAAGACATTTTGGCTTGATTCTTTTCTCATCTTTGGACATTTTTTTACACTAAATATAAATTCTGTGACAAACTGAACAACAGGTTCTTCCTCATATGAAAGAAATCCAAAAATGGCTGCCAAAGCTAATGAGCAAGAGGTTTAACCAGCTTTCACAGATAAGCACTGACAGCTTGTAACTGTTTTGCTTACAAAAACTGTTTGTACCTTAAGTTTCATTTTCACTCCAAATGAAGATAATTTTACATCATCTTCCTCTCCTCTGATCTATACCATTTCTCTCATATCAAGCATTAACCATTTCACAACTTTCTGCTCTGCCAGCTGTTGCAGAGCAGTAAGGATGCAAAGCCTTGCCAGGCATTTCAGCACAGTGTTGTACTGTGGACTGCACTGGTTACCACTACCCTTTGGCAGGTACACTATTGTTGTACCATATGAACAGCTTGAAATAGCTGTTCAGAAAGAGCAGCAATGCAGGATGCCATATTAGCCATTATGTTATTTATGGCTCAAACCTGGGTTGTCTTTTAAAAACTAAACATACTATGCATACTAAAAATTCAGTCAAAAATCAGTGTGTTGCAAATACGTCCCCAGAGGTCTTATTCAGGCTGAAGAACTGTTTTGTGTTTAGAACTGCCGGTTTCTTTACGTATTTGCAACTGTTCTTTTAAAGAACAGAAAAACAGCATTGTGGACAATTGTCATATATATCTGTATGTATGTTCTTTCCTAGATGTATATGAAGATACGGGAACAGGAAATCAAAGCATCTGAAAATACCAAAGTTACTTCTTTTTCTTTATGATATATTGAAATGAAATGCCAACAATTCCAAGAGTAGCAAAGGCTTATGCCACCTTTTCTTGAAATAGCAATTTCTCCTCAGACTGACAATCCCTTTCCTTGGGGTGCTCCAAATTGCCCATTTCTTAATTATTTTCTCTTTTTTTTTAAGTAATAATTCCTTGAAAAATATGGATATTTTTAATTCTTTTTTTTTCCTTATCAGTGAATGCAAAAGACAAAGGGATATCTTAAAAAATGCACTATAAAACCTGCATCTTTTTTTTAAAAACAATCAGCAGAGGCACAAGTAGGAATCAGGCCCAAGATGCCATCCATGCTTGTTTTATTAAAAAAATAGCAAAAAAATATCACACAGGAGGTTTTTGTATTTAGGTTGACTTTCACAAGAGAAGACCTCCATACTGGCATGAAAAATAATAAATGCAGTATGTTAGACTGCAAAATACATTTGGGGTTTGAAATAAAGTCATTCTTTTAACTCATTTAATGTGACATAATTTACAAGCATAAAATCTGTCAGGCAGTTACAGTTTAAAAATGTACATATGTATATTATTCAGAATAATGTGTTGTCATTAAATTCTGTTTCCTCTGCATTTGTACTGGTTTTCTATTTGCTGCTGAAGAGCCTGTTTCTCATCGACTAGGAGGGCAAGTAATATTCAAGTTATTTTCAAAAGCTGCAGAAAGTTCAGGCTATTTGTACTTCAAAATAATTCTCCAGTGCAAATGAAACCAATACTATTCTGTTTAAACAGTGTGCTACAAGTCCCTTTGCAAATAGAGGAATACTCTTCTAGAAGTTTCTGTTAGCTGACTTCTGAATCCTGCAGGAAAAGTCACTATTATTTCCACAAGGTCAGCTATTAGTTGGTGTCAGTTAGCTGCAGTCAGGGAAAAGTGGAAATATGAACAGAATTAATCTACAGGGGAAAAAAAGATACTTCAGGAACAGTTAATTGTGCAGAAAATGAGAAAGCATACAGTGTGTCCACCCTTTAAGACAGGCTGTATGATATTATTTAAAGCACTCTGTATTATGAAAAATAATTTGCACTTATTTAAAATATCTCCTCAATCCATATTTACTTAATATTCTTCCTGTCTCCGTCTTTCAAAGACAAGGAAAAATAACATGGTTTTCAGTGAGCATTCTGATCTTGTGAGGCTGAAAAAAAAAGGGAAAAAACAATTGCACCATTGTGCATGAGGAGAATAGGATTTGGCGTTTCACAGAGGCAGCAGGTGAAGCCCAAATACGCGAGAAGTAGTGACATGATCTCAAAGATAACGTAGTCACCAGATTTGCTCCCTAAGAAATAGCCATCTGACATGAAGGCATCTAAGGCAGAGGCTCTAAGTAGAAACATTTGGGCAGAACTCTGAAAGACTGAGAAGCTTAGAGAGTTCCCCATAAATTCCTCCATTGTTCAGTCAAAGCTGATTTCATGTGTGTTTCAAATTGGGACAGCTCTTTGGGATTCGCAAAGTCTGATTTTCACCCTCTTTTCTCCTCCTGTTCTTGCTGGAGCAATAATTTTAATTGCTCTGAAGGGAGCATGCTGATTTCTGAAGTGCTTGAGACCATTCCATCTTATCACATTGCATGTCACTGCAGGCCACAGGGCAGGAATTGCAGATAAATTAAGAGAAAGTAGTTTCTCCACCTCTGGACCCTCTGTACTTAAAACTGCCAGTTGTATACATTTTTCTAAGCTTTTGTGGGGAAAAAAAAGAAATCAGGTCAATATCAGTTCCAGTCTACATTCTTTTAAGCTTGCTTAAGCACATACCTAAGTGCATTTTAAGGGTCCCAAAAGATTTTGTTTCAGAATCTGTGCTCATGTCCCAGTAAAAGATGAGCAAACTGTTTTGGATTAAGCCATTTGTCAATAGTGTGAGATGACTTCGGCAGTCCAATACATAAGTCCACCTTAACAGTCTTTTAAACTTCTGAAAAGTGCCTGTAAAAATGCCTGTGAATTTAATAAAACAATTTTGTTTATGCATCACATAATGTCTAATAGTTCTGTGTGTTCATGCATTTTCACTGGAAAGGACACCTATCATTAGGTATGTAAATAAGAAACAAAATCCTGCCTGTTGCAAGTAAAATGTCCCCTGGAGGCCCTGTATGCAGGTCATGGCTGCCACATTCCTACTCTACACTTACAACAAAAATTTACAGAGTAAAACTCAACTGGTAGGGAAATTTATTTTACTACAGAAAGAAGAAAAACTGGCTTAAATAATTCTTCTAGCTATGGCAGCAGAACCAGCTCTGCAAATAGGAATATATTATTGAAATAGACAGAGAGCAAACACAGGCAAGTCATCTTCTGCTTATAATATATTGTTCTCATCTGTTTTTCTTGCACCATGTCTTGTGTGTTACTGACTGTTAACCAAAAATACACTGGCATAAATTCCTATTCAAACTGTGCTCATTCTTTACAGTTCTTCCAAAATTTGCGTGGTGCATTGAGCTTCTTTTGGTGGAGAAATGCATTTGGTGGAGGTATAAAAACAATAAACTGTGAGGAAAATACAATTCTGAAATGTCACAGAATCTTAGTGGATGACAAAGAAGACCTTTACATATTGTGCTCTTGCCCTTTTCTCACTGGTACTACAACATTCAAAAGAGATTGATAAGTTTTTATTTATTGATGTAAAATCTATTCCAAATTTTACCAAAGCAAATAGAGTGTGTGTCCACTGAACTAGATGATGTATACTCTGGGCAGCTCAAATATGAGATGGGGATAATGAGAAAGCAGTGTGAAATAAGACAGGAAGGAATTCAAAAAAATCCTGTCTTGTTTTTTCCCCCGTTCCTTTTGGTAGAGGCTTTTGCCGTTTCATTTGCCTGCTGATGAGGGTCAAGAATGGCTTTCTTTGATGAAGTAAGGCTGTGGACTTGAGATCAAAGGTAGGGCAGATAAGCCATAATTCTGGAGTTCTGAAGTGTAGGAACAGCAACAGAAGCCACAGCACCTTCAGGCGCTGGTACCATACCACAGGGTGGTGTGTAGTACTTGGTCTTTCTTACTACGTATCTTAAAAACAATTCATAAGAATACTGAAGAATATCAGCTTTCACCTCTGCTCGTATGGGAATGCTGCATCTTGCACTTCGTTATGGCTTTGAAATATTAACCCCTTACAGGCCATCAGACTATATTCCACAGTCCTTTTAAGACTGCAGCAAGATCAAGGAGGCAAACAGGATCCTTGGCAGCATTAGGAGAAGCCCTGCCAGCAGGCTGAGGGAGATGACGCTTCCCCTCAGCACTGCTGGAGCCACGCCTGGAGTGCTGAGTCCAGTCAGTGCTAGGCTCTCCAGTACAAGACATGGACACACCAGAGCAATCCAGCGAAGACCCACAATGATGATGAGGATCATCTGACATCCAGTGCTGAGTTGAGAGAGCTGGGACCTCAAGAAGAGACGCCTCAGGGAGATCTTACCAATGTTCATGATAAAATAAAAACTTTTCATACTGTCAAGGTGGTCACAGACTTCTGCCCAGAGAAGCTTTGGAGTCTCCATCCTTGGAGATATTATAAACCCGACTGGATGCAGTCCCAGACAACCTGCTGTAGTTGACCTTTGTACTAAAAATTGCACTGGACCATGCCATATAAGGAGACAAGCTGGGATGCAAAGCATAGAACTACTAGAGTAGTTCTTTTACTCCTGCACGTGAGGTGTCCCATTCAAAGCAGTGCAGGCATTCAGGTGCACATTTCACTTACTGCTGATTAACAAACACACACCAATATTTACTAATCATAATAAAACTTTGCAAAGCAACTACATTTTTATGATGTCATCATCCTCCTGCTTCTCTATTGATCAGATGCACCCAGAGTCAGTCTTGCTATACTTACTTATCTATAGCAACAGACAGTGGGAGGGTTTCAAATACATGTTAGAGGGGCCAGAATGCTAGCATTATCTTGGTTGCCCAGGAGTATATTTTATTCTTCATGGACAGTTATTAAAATTCCAAGAATAAAAGTCATTATCTTGGGAACCAGGTTGTCCTTCTCCTTACAATGAGCTGGGGTTCTTTAGTTTGCTTGCTTAAGCCTGACTATTCAGTACCCAATGTAAACTATACATATGTTTTAAAGAAAGTTAATAACATTTTATACTACAAAGATTAAATTGTATAATAGTTAGGGAATGAGATTTTCCTAAGACCCTGCTTTGAGTGGGAGTTGGACCAGATGATCTCTAGAGGTGCTTTCCAGCCTCAGTCATGCTGTGATTCTGTGAGCTCAGGGAGAGAGATGATTAGTAGGCAGATCTCAGAAAAAATGACACCAGCAGTTACAACACAATGAGTTCATGTAAAGGGAATGTATGCTTCCATTAAACACCTCCTTTAAATATGCATGGCCAGCTAAGCAAGACGTGATGGCAAAATACAAGCACAATACTGTGCATGTACCTCCATGCTTTACCTGTAGAAAGCTGAGCCTTGAAAAGGAGACACCTCATTGTTTTATGATCTCAGGTCAAAACACTTTTTAAAGTAGCTTTATTCTTTTTTATTACTTTTTGCCTTACTCAGATAAAATACAAACAGATATTTTCTATGGACTTTCTTCAGTGGTAGCACAATTCCTTTGGAAATCTGTCACCAGTATGGTGCTATCAATGCATTTATATTGTACATCTTTCTGGGAGCTAGAGGGCAACAGCTGCCCACAGGACATGTCAGGAGCTTATGGGCACTATGCTTGGGACAGTGAGAAGGACAACGGGAAAGGAGCTAATACTAGTAAACATTAACTTTCTGACAGATGTGCAAATTGGTCATGTCCCACGTGACTTGTACATTTGAAGGGGGACTGTTTCCTCAATGCTGTGTCCTGTAAGAGGCTTCCTGATTAATAGAAGCTACTTTCTAGGTAGCTAAATGGCTGTATTGAGAATACTTTTGCGTCCAGCCAAGTATTTTTTAAATGCCATTATATTAGAACGCCCTTGAACAGTCAGTCATGATGTATTTTTGAGTATATTCTCTACTCACACACAAAAATGTACACACTTCAAAATGTTGTTCATAAGCATCTTTTTAAAACTTCAATGTGCAGTACCCAAAATTTATCACTGACTGACAATGTAAAAGTCCATGTCCGTTTGTACAGAAATGTTTTTCTCAACAAGTAGTTCTTCATAAAAACTCCTGAATGTATGAAATGAGCCCAGCTCTTACAGAGGAGTCCGGCTCTGTCACTGCCTTTCTGTGGAGACCACAAGGCTTTTGTAGAAAGAGTTGGGACTGTGGCAAAAGTTTCCAAACACATCACAGACAGATTTAAAGGGAACCTATTGGAAGCAATTAAACTGATGTAGCCTTGCAATGCAAAGTGACAGTTGTGCTGTGTCATTAAATATTCAGGAAAAAAAGCAAAGGATCATTTCTGGATTAGAATCTGTGGTAAATATACAACGGACAAGGAGCAGAGAAGAGAAATGAAATATTAGACATCTAAGGAGTCTGTTGAAGTATAAATCTGTATCCCAGTTCAGTTAAACATGAAATGCAAATACCAGCATGTTGGAAATCCTGCTCCACCTAAAAAGATAATATGTATGTATCTCCTCAGGCCATGTGCTGTGTTGCAGGGCAAAGTACAAAGTGCTGGTCACAGAGGATCTCGTGACTCAGATACAATTAAACGTATGAATATTAGGGCAGAGCTTCTGAACTAGAGTACCTCATTACAATAGCATGCCCCAACCAAATATAATGTATGTTCTTATTTAGGCAAGTATTGTCCAATGTCAACACTGATGTCTTCATCAAGCTACAACTTTTATATTTCCTGTAGGGCTAAAAAGTAGCTTCTATATAACTTTTTTTCATCTTAATAGCAATGGAATAAGGATGTCTTGCAAAGTCAAGACAAACATTTATCTGGGAGAAAACAAAAATTGTGTTGGGCATCCTTCATATGTTTTCCTTAGAGCTACACTTTCTTCTTTAACTTCAGCTTGCTGATTTTTTGTATGCTGATTTATCAAACCGTATTAAAATCAAAACTTGACTTTCAATCACTTTTCAAGTCCCTTAAGTCTGTCATGCTTAGTCCCATCCACAAGTTGTATCTAAAAGTACAGAAAATTCCAAGTACCTTCCAATATTCTGGACCTCTATTCTAAACAGCAGGCTGGGACCCTGAAAAAACTAGACTCCATTTGAAATTCTTTGCAAGTGTTTTTGAAAAATACAGCCAAATGTGGAAAGCCTTTGAGAAGTAAAATAAATGAGGAAAAAAGTTCAGAACAAGCCTAAAAAATATTTTATCTTGTTGGAAAAGGATGCAAAGAAAGATAAAGTCCTCCAGTATGTAGAAAGATTTATTCTAACAAAAGGAGCTGTCATCACTTTTTCTCTGTCTCTAATAAGACATGGAAAAGGGCTCCTTCCACTGGCATGGTCTGCTCTGTGCTAGTAAGGAGCTCAAGCAGCCTCAGAGAAAGCTGACCAGATCTGACCGGTCCATAGACTAAGCTGACCTGTAACATTGCTGCAGTTCCTTGGACCAGCTCGTCCCACAATCACCCAGTGCAAGAGAAGAGGCCAGAGCTGGGGGAAGGAATGATTGTCACATCAGCCCATACAACACAGCTCAGGGAAACACAGTATGACACCATACAATCAGGAAACAGCTGCAATTTCAGAAAATGATACTAACACCCACAGACAGGCTCAACAGATAACAGGCCTGCAATAATCAAAGGAGTACAGCTGCTCTTTGCCTGAGCACTGAGATGATGTAGATGCAGGCTAGTGCCTGTGGGGTTCCCTGAGGCTGTGAGCTCATCAAAGTGCACAACCAAGAAAGGCTGGTGTGAGTCTCAATCTGAACATCAATTCTGCTGGCTGAAAAATCGAAAGCTACAGAGAAAGTATCCACACCAACCTGATTACTGCTCCTAGCAGGTTCTGCTATCTCTGGACTGGTTTCTATTATCATTACAGTGCTTGCAGGACTCATTCCCAGGGAAAAGGATCATTTTCAGTTCATTGAACTTTTCCTGTTTGGAAACTGAGTATTTGAGTAAAGGCCAGGGAATATATCTTCCTGTGGGCAGGGCCTGTGGCAGCAGGCAAAAGAACATGAAGAATGCAATGCAGTGATCACTGTATATGTATTTGTGGGCATTTCTGACTGGCAATTGAAATTTCATTCCCATTTCCTTTCTTTAAAGAGAAGCCTTGGGAAGTGCAATCCTACATGAAAGAGTAACATGCAGGAAGTCTTGAGACAGGATGATGGGCAAACAGGAAATTATGACAGACATGGACGGAGTTGCGTCAGCATTGAGAAAATACAGACCTATGTGACTAGTAAGACTTGTTAAAGAAAATTTCATAGACTATTGCCAGAGTAGACACAGAAGTTATTATCCTCTTAAGACAAAAAGCCCTGGAGGACCCTCTGTGACCCCCACATACAAGAAATAGAGCAGAGGCTGGAACTGATAAATATCAGTGAGTACCAGTAGGAGAGCAATGAGAAACAACATAATAGAGGATGTGTAGTAACTTAGGCAACAAAGTAAGGAAAAGAGCTGATTTTTTAATTTTATTTTTTTTTAATGGAAGAAGAAACAAGTTTTGTAAAAGATCAGGCAAATGTGGTGCTTTTTCACTAATGAGAAGAGCTCAAGGAGCTTACTGGATTATTTCAGGTGTCAATGCACAATATGATAGGAGGAATTACTAAAGTAAGAGAAATACAGTGAGGTAATAATCATAAATTAGAGGTGTCAAAAGATAGAGTAAAGGCTGAAATCACAGAATAAAATTGTACATGTAATGATTTGTCAAATATAAAGAAATGAGAGAAAATAGCAGGAATAAAAATAACTCTGGAAATCTTTATAACTGGAAACTGGAGACTTGCTGGCAGTTGGATCTACAGATCACACTGGAAATAACCAGCCATCTCTAATTTCAATTGAAATGCAGAAGGAACAGTAACATTACAGGAATTACTAATATACATTAGAGAGCAAATTCTGTGAGTTGCAGTGGACAATAGGATTTCAATGATGAGTTTCCACACCAGTCACTGAGAAACAAGACAGTATTTCTGATTCAGTTTTGCTGAATAATGAGATTACAGGGTAGACCAGATGCACAATAAGAATTTTTACTATAAAAAATAATGAAGTCATTCTAGAAGAACTGATTTTATGCTAGAGAACCACATAAATAAACACCATGCTTAAAATGTCTGCAAATGGCATCTGAAGGAACAAAATTTGTGGGAAAGGGATACTGCTGATGGCCAAATAAGCAAAACATACCATAGCAAAACAGCAGACCTGGTTAACTGATTAGTGGAAATAGCTAACACATACACAGAAACAGATGAAAAAACTGCAGATATCCATGTGTAGCAGCAATGATCTGGTTAATATCAGCATGTATTGTCTGCACAACCTCCCAGCCAGCCACCCCAAATATGGGGTAAGCAGCCTGGAACACTGGGCAAGCCTCCCTAACTGGCAGTAGAGCTGTCACCCTATGAACTGGGTTGGAGATGGGGAAACTCAACAGCCTCTCTGGGACAACAGCTTGGTTTGGGCATCACTTGGATTTCTATAGATGAGAAGTAGCCAGCTGCCTCAGCAAGCACACTCAACTACAGAAAGAAAACTTGAATGATCTCCAGGGATGCAGGCTATGCCTCTGTAAACAAAGGCCCCTGCCAGAGAAAGCAGTCTCTCTCCCCCAAGCAAAAAAGGTGCAGCAGTGTTCACATACAAAGTGCTCAGGGTTAGCAGCATCTAAAGCAGATGCTGTACTTCATGGTTCTTGGGGTTCTCTGAGTCCCACATGCCAAGTCAATGACAGTACCATTATTTCTTATAATTTTTCATAGCAGAATGATTACAATAATGACACAGCTGTACCATATTCTGGGAAGGTGACATATTTGTTACATCATATCAAGCATTGTTTATCTCCTTTGGCCTTGACATGAGAATGTACAGGATTGTTGAATGTACAGCCATACCATTCAAACTACTGAGGATGCACTACAGACAATTAGAGATTCAAGGTGTCAGAATTTTCCTAATAAGAATCTGTGCAATAGCAGATGGGTGCATGCCAGACCTTCAGAAGTACACATAGCTAAAGTACAGAGGAAAGCATATAAGGATAGAAAGCAATAGTAGTACGAACAGCATCAACAACTGAAAGAGATGCTGGCTTTTCCACAGCTGGCTTTGTGGTGGATGGAGATGCTCTTTGCTGTCTAAAATGTGCAGTGCTCTGGTGACCTTATCCAGTTTTTCTCAGAGCGGGTATCATTCTGATGGATTGTGGTGAGTTGACCTTGGCAGGCTGCCAGATACCCATGCGGCCACCCTCCCATTCTGCCTTCTCAGCAGAATAGGGGAGAAAATAAGATGCTAAATCTCTGGGTCAAAAAAAAAAAGACAGGGAGATGACTTACTGGTTACCATTATGGACAAAATGGACCTGACTCGGGGAAAATTGATTTAATTAATTGTCAAATAAAATAGAGTTGAATGGTGAAAAACAAGGTAAAAAATGAAAACATCTTCCTCCATCCTACTCCATTTTCCCAGGCTCAACTTCACTCCTTCTCTCCCAACTCTCCTACCTCCATCTGCCACCCCAAGCAGCACAGTGGCATGGGGAATGGGGGACTGTGGTCAGTTCATAACAGTTTGGTCAGTGCATAGCTGTTTCTCTCTGCATTTTATTAGCCAAGTATTGCTCGGATGGTGTTTCCTAATTTCTCAAGTTTCTGGATAGCAGCTCAAGACAGTGCTGTGTAAGTGTTTTAAAAAAGACATACCAGAATAGGATTCTTACCTTAACTTCCTCAGAGAACAATGATTTCCCAAACAGGAAGTCAGGAAGAGGCAGACCGGAAGCAACTTTGTTTGGTAAAAGAGAAAGTAATAGGAGCAGAAGGACCTCCCATACACCCTGCACCTATACCCTCCCATTTCTCTGCAATGCCCAGTTTGACTTCCCCAGTTGACAGCATTTAGACACAGGGTTGGAAGGGTAAAGGTCCATTTTGCCAAGGAAAAGGTAAGAAATAATAAATATTCTCTATCAGGCACTGTTCTTTGTCTCCTCTAGAGATGAATGTTTGCCACGGTGAAAAACTGATCATACATCTATCGAAACTCTTTTCCTTCCTTCTCTTTCTGACCCTAGGCTTTTGTTAGAAGTTTATGAGGTGATTTGAAAGAGTTTGCTGTCTCATACTCTAGAAGAGCAGTTCAGCTGAATTTTAGCTGCTGGGTTTCCTGTTTGAAGAAAATATGTGTGTTGAACAACTATAGGAAAAAACCTGCAGAACAGAACAGTTACAGTAAGTACATGCATATTTACTTCTAGGATTAAATGTTTTATGAAGATCTGATGGCTTATTTTGATACCATGTGTTCTGGCTGGGGTTTGCAGTTTGGGTTCTTGAGACATAAATTTTATATATAAAATTACCCATAATCTACTAAGATAGAGTCTTCCAAATCTGTTGAATGTCTGCACATGAAAAGTTTTTGCTGTGAGATTACAGTGAAATAATCCTAAGGAATATGACCTCAAAGAAAGTATTCTGCAGAAATTATGTGATACAGTTGTTCCATGTTGGAAAAGGTCATCTTTCAACTATTTCATTTGGCCAGAATCATTAACTAGCAAGTAACATGAAATATACAAACACTGCATTATGTCAGTGGAATGAAAGTATCCTGTTCTCTCCAGCACAGGAGAGATCTCATCAGGGGGATTCCAAACACTGAAACATGGAACAACTGTTATAAGGACATAACAATGTTTGCTTTTATGTTAGGATTAAATTATACCTCTATTAGAAGGTATGGATTGGGTGGGAATTCAAATCACTCTTTTACATTGCTGGGTTAAAGACTGTCTCCAAGAAGCGCTTTAGTTTCAGTTTCTTTTCTCAGCTTTCAAATACCGTGGGTGGAGTTACCAGAGAATAGCAACAGTTACTTCAGCCGTGGAATAAAAACATGGCGTTTCTTTCCCCCTGCACACTCAATTTTTGACAATATGTGCTTACCATAGTAGAATTTTAAGGAACTAGAAACTAGTTTTTCTGGGAGCAAAAGGGAGACTCCATAAAGGAAAAAGCAACTGCAGTCTACTATAGCTCACAGCCCCACTCTTTTTTCTCTGCTCTCATCATTTTTTAAATCAGGAGGCAGTTTGGCCAAAAATAGGACAGCTGTTTTACTCTACCAGTTATAAGAACTCTTTACTATTTCTTCTCAATGAAGTTTACAGTTTAGGAAATCAAATAGTAATTTAAGTAAAGCATGTCACTAGGGTGGCCTAGATAACCAAGTGCACTTTCAGGAAACAAAGTTTTGCTGAAAAAATCTAAGAAGTCGTTTGGTTTCAGGAACACTGAGCTATGAACAAGAAAAGGTGCCTGACACTTGGGGGCAATTATTACTAATGCCACAACTATAGGTGGGTGCAATTCCATAAGCTTAAAATTTCAGAAGAATGAATATAATTCTCCCAGAGGAAGTGAAAGGATAAAGTAAAAGTAGATGCTATTTAGGGGAATTATTTTATTCTTTTTCTTTCTTTAAAGTTTCTGCAAAAAGTCCACATTCACTGAGACCAATTAGAATGTAAGGTGCTGTTCTTCCTGTCACATCCTAAAATGAAGAAATTAATGGTTAATAACAGCAAGGAAATATGTGTTATTCAGCTAATAGGCAACTGTTTCGCTCACTTGTTTAGTAATTTTGTGATTTTTTTTCCTTAAAGAATGGAAAAGGCAACCACTAAAAAAAATGAGAAATCATATTCATATCAGCATATTGAACAGTGGACAAAAGAACAAGTCAAACAATGGGCAACTGAAGTAGCTAAGATTGACCAGGAACATGCGGAAATCCTGTTTCACCAAGCTGTGACTGGCTTTGCTTTGAAGAGGATGACTAAAGCAGATCTTGTGGAAATGGGCATACCTCATGGGCCTGCTTTTCAAATCACATGCTTCCTGAAAGAGCTTGACGTTCTAGGTAAGGGTTCAAACCAAGCTGTGGAACAAGAAGGCACTGAACAGAGTTTTGATGGAGGAGGAAAAGATGGAGAAATGGCAAAGAAAGAGTGCAAGAAGAACTGTGAATCACTTAATTCCAGTATACTGAAGGATTCTAAGATGGAGCCCATAGAAGACACAAAAGCAATTAAATCAGATGGCAAAAAGAATGAAACAGATGAGCCACTGTCAAGCAGCCAGCAGCCAGCTGGAAAGATGTGTATGCCATATCCTTTCGATAATTTCAGTGATGGTACTCGATACACACAGTATAATATTCTTAATGTCCCTGAAACAGGAGCATCCAATCTCATGGATCCAGCACACGAATTCAAATTACTTACCAACACTGAGAATGCACTGGAAGATGAAATCATGATGAAATTTAGCAATGAAGTATTTCGATTTGCCGCAGCCTGCATGAACTCCCGCACAAATGGCACTATTCATTTTGGAGTACATGACAATCCACATGGCAAAATAGAAGGAATAAAAGTTACCAACAAAGAAGTATACATTGAGCACTTTAATAAATACATCAAAAAGTACTTTAATGAGCCCTACACCAGCATTGCAAAAAGTTGCATTAGACCACCTAGATTTGTGGAAGTATTATTACAAAATGGAACTCCATCACATCTCTTTGTCATTGAAATAGATGTGGTTCCCCAACACTGCCTCTGTGATACAAAATATTTCTGCACCAACACATATGAATATAAGAGTAAGAGTTGGAAAAAAGCTGTCTTCATCAGGGATGGAGCTAGTTCTGCAAATATTTACAGTACAAAAGAATGCGAAAAATTTAAATGTTCCTTGACAACTTTAGCAGATTGTCGTAAAAGAGCAGAAGAAGAACATAACTTTAAGCCGAAAAAGTCACCGAATGAAGGACTAAAGCTAGTTAGTCTGCTCACGGGTAACAGGGACTCACTAGATAACTCTTATTATAACTACTACATTTTGGTAACAAACAAGTGCCACCCAAATCAAACTTCAGACTTAGACTTTTTACATGAAATAAAATGGTTTGCTGTGCTTGACTTTGATTCTGAATCAGAAATGAACGGTGTGCTTAAGGCTTACCAAAAACATCGAAATGCCAAACTTCACTTCCCAGATTACTATGAACACTTGGGGACTTCAGTTTCTGAACAAGCTAAAAGGCTAAAACTACATCAGGAGACCAACTGGATTTTCTGCAATGGTGGATCAGACTTCAAAGGCAATAATGAGCTACCACTGGATTCCGCTTCATGGCAACGAGACAGAGCTGCTGGTGTCAGAAAAATGATTTCCTTTCTTTCACACAAAGATGTAAAGCAGAACAAAAAGTTTTTAATAGTGTTTCTTTTGCTTTCCATTGTAGAAGATTCAGCAGATCCCCTTACTGAAACTTTTATGACATTTTACCAAGAATTAAAGGGACTACAAGACATGGTCTGCATTTGCATAGGTGCAGGTACATACCAGCGATGGAAAGATCTTCTTCATGCTAGAGGCATCCATGAGGAAGCACTCTCAAAAAAATGTGTTTCTACTCTAACACTGGAAATGGTAAATGGTACCATCATAAAACTAGCATCAGACATGCAATCTTCCGAAAGACTTCTGCCCTCGGTTGATCATTCTACTGTTCGTCTTCTAAAGAACAAAGAAGATTCCATGGCAGCATTAGAAATACTTTGTGAAAATGAATGCAAAGACACAGAAATAGAAAAGGATACTGCTAGATTTCAAAATTTCCTGAAAGAGCGGGAAGAAGAATTTTATCGAGGTGGTAAAGTATCATGGTGGAATTTCTACTTTTCAGAAGAAAACTATACTTCAGATTTTATCAGAAGGGACAGTTATGAAAAGCTTGAAGGCCTAATTGTGTCTTCATCTGACAGTGCTAATGACTCACCTGTAAAAATTATCAACCTTTACCACCACCCAGGCTGTGGTGGGACAACATTATCTATGCATATCCTTTGGAATTTCCGGAAGCAGTTCAGATGTGCTGTTCTGAAAAATAAACCACATGATATTGGAACACAGGTGACAGCTTTACTCACCTGTGGAGCAAATGACAACACAGGTTATTTACCAGTGTTACTTCTTGTGGATGATTTTGAAGAGCAAGAAAATGTCAATGTTCTGCAGAAAGAAATTCAGACAGCTATAACAGAAAAAGGCTTTCGGTATGTAAAACCTGTAGTGGTAATTCTAAACTGTATGAGATCTCAAAATCCTGATGAAAGTTCAACCATCAATTTCTTGAACAGTGTTTCTTTAAAACAAATGCTTTCTGAAAAAGAGCAAAGGGCCTTTGACCAGAAACTAGAATATATTGAAAAGGTGCATTCAAATTCTGCCAATTTCTATTCATTTATGATTATGAAGAAAAACTTTGATCCACAGTATATAGAAAAAGTGGTAAAAAATACCTTGCATGACTTAGATACTGCCTCTAAACCAGCACAACTTGTTTGCTATCTAACTCTGTTAAACTCGTATTTAATAACATCTATGATTTCAATATCACTATGTGAAGAATACTTAGGAATTAATTCTCGAGACACAGGCTGCAATAAAGATAAACTAATAGAAAAGATGGGAATTTGTTCCAATATCCTAATATCTGATCAGGTACATAAACACATGAGATACAAAGGTCTTCGTATCATTCATCCGTTGATAGCATCCCACTGCCTAACGGAATTGAAACTAACCTATGGCTTGTCTAAAAGTGAAATTACATCAAAGCTATTGAAAGAAGATTTATTGTTAAAGGAAAACAAACTTGTTCGTGATATACAAACCCTGCTGATTACTAGGCAGCGCAAGGAGCATGGTGATGAGTCTGACACATCATTTTCCCCCTTAATTGAAGCCATTCATAAGGAGGAAAAGCGTGGTGATGTGGAACGTGTGTTAGAACAAGCATCTGCTAGATTTGAGCAAAATGGTTACATTTGCCAAGTCCTAGCAAGGTTCTACATTAAAGAAAGGAAATTTGACTCTGCATTACACTGGGCCAAAGCAGCCAAAGAAAGAGCACAACACAATTCATACATATTAGACACACTAGGTCAAGTCTTTAAAAGTAAGCTAAGAGACTGGGTAGAGTGCAAAGAAAAGAGTGCAGCCCTGACAGCTGGGAAACTGGAATACTTGCTAGAGCTTGCTGAGAATGCTTCACAGGCTTTCCAAGAATCTCAGAGGCAAGCTGAAAATGCAGTCAATGAACAATATTTGCAGCATCAAAAACTTAAAAGAAAGTTTCAAGTGTACAATACTGCTGGCTATCAGGGAGAAATAGAAACTGGTCTTTATGTTATTGATGTCCTTTGGCATGTTCCTTTTTTCAGCAAAAAAGACTTACACTGTAGAAAAAATATTACAAACTATCTGTCAGGAAATAGTGTTTTTAATGTAGAAAACTCCAGTGAAGACATTGAAATGTTCAAGGTTCTTAACCATTTTTCCAGCTTTTTATGTAATTTGCGATCAAGGTTGAAAAGGGCATTTGACTTTTTTGAAGACTACTTTGTGCTTTTCAAAACACAGACCAGAGAAAAAGAAATGGTAGAAGCAAAGTTGTATGGGAAGGTTCAAGAATGTTTTACCAAATACACAGAAATATTTTGTGATTTCAGTTTTGAACAACTGAAAAATAAACAGGACTCAGAGTGGTCCATTTCTCAGTACATAGAAGCATACAGGGATGCTGTGGAAGCTTCCAAAGCACACTCATTTTCTGGCATTTTGAAATACCTTCACAGAAATCACAGAAATGCTGACAGAGAACTAGAAGACATAGTAGGAGCATATGCAATTTTGTGTGAGAAGGATGAACAAGCAACTCAGAAAGACAAGCAGAATTTGATTTTGGCAAATGTTGTTCTTAACTGCATTAAACCTAAATCTGCCAAGTTACGTGGTCTTAAGGAGTTGAAGAGTCTGCTTCTGAGCATTCTGCAGGAAGTGGGACAAACGTCATGGTGTGTAGAGCCTTTCTTCCTAGCCTCCTTGTTGTTCTGGCCCCAAAATATAAAACAACTAAATGAAGAATCCAGGCAAATGAAAGCTTTTGTTAAACGCTTAAGTGAGTCTTTCAGAGAGCTCTATGGAACTATGCATCATTCAAGGCAGCCTCTGGCTCTTTTCTATCTGGCAAAAGGCAGAGGTTTGAACAGATTTGTTCACAAAGGAAAAATAGATCAGCTTTTTAGCTCACTTCCAGAACAGGAACTGAATTCCCTTTGGCAGAGTGGAAATATCTGGAAGAATCAGGCTGTTCAAGATCTTTTGCTTCTTTTGGTTGGAAAAGTTGAGGGTAACCTTATCTACATAGACTGTGGCAGAAATGAAAACTTCAGGATACCAGTGCAGCCTGTTCCCTCATGCCTAGTGAAAAATGACCCAAACATAGAAAGAGTGTCTTTTTACCTTGGGTTTTCCATTGCTGGTCTCCTGGCATACAACACACAAAGCCTGTCATTAAACCAGTAAGTATTTCAGTTTCTTAGTCACAAGACTTTTTCAGTAAAAATTATCCTTTAACTAGTGTTTGGATTGGGGTGTTTTTGGCTTTTTTTTTTTGGTCAGTAATCACAAATCACAACCTCAGGCTCTCCATTGTATTTCCTTCCTCACTATGTTAGTCTTCCAATCCCACGCAGAATTATCTCTACTGTCATAACTGCTGTTTGGACAGTCAATCAAATGGAAGTGTTGGTGCAGTTAGTTCTGCAGACTGGTCACTATTGCTCAAAGTTCTTCAGCTGATAACAACATGAGAAATCAGAAGGAAAAAAAAAAAGGGAATTCTGAATATAATACTATTCTGGAAATGTTATTTTTAAATGCCATTACTTTTGCAAACCCTACTACTTTGCTAACTTTTTTGCCATTGCTTGCAGATGTCTCATCACTATTTTCATACTCCTGTATAAGTAATGTAAGATCAAGGCATGTATGTTAGAAACCACATATTGTGTAACATTTCCTGATGTTCCGTTTTACCTGTTGTTATCTTGGCACAAGGGTAATGTGAAAGGCTGTTCAATTGCAAAGCAGTGGGGTTTTTTCTGTTGTTAATGTACATGCTTGAATGTAATGCTTTTGTATATGAGACTGTATGAATAGCCAAAACATACATCTTGTGGGGGGACAGAAGCGTTGGTCTCCTACTTTCCCAGAGCATTTCTAAATATGTGATTATTAAAGATACCACTACTTTCTGCTGTGTTATAAAAACACCTACCATTTCGAATTTGATGTCCATATTAAATAGATTTTATTCTGCTACAGTGGGTCTGTTTCTGCTCTATATAAAATTGATCCAGTTTGGTCATTCCTTTACTTACAAGTTTCACTAGTTTCTTCAGGTGAGAGATTTCACATCAACTTTGATCATTGCAAAAACCAGGCAATTTAAATGCTTAAATTTGCCATTGATTTCATTGCTTTCCTGATATGTATAAAACTGCCTGCTATGTTTAGACACAATTAACTTTCAAAAAAAAAAAAGGAAAACATATTGGTGTGAAGCACCAGAACCAAGAAGTTACTACTGCTACTTCTACTGTCTATGTGCATATGATTCATGAAAATCAGTGGCGTTCAATGCAATTAACTGCCTGATAGAGGTCTGCAGGACAACTCTTTCTTCACCCCACAAGTTTTCTTTGCTCTTCAGGAGCCAGACAAAAACAAGTGACATCTTGATAGACTCGTAAAAACAATTTGACAAATAGAATAAAGCAGCAGACCACTCTGCACTATAGCAATTGGCAATAAACTAAGTCAAACTTCCCAAGTCAAGACTGTTCTGCCTGCAGTACTTGTACATTACCAATAACCCTTGGGATCTAGTACAGTGTATTACATGATAAACACTGCACTCTATACCTATCTTAGTTTACAGAAATAGAGATTTTATTATTTGTATGCAGTAGTCTGCTTGTTATAAAGTTGTATTTTTAGCAGTAGTCCAATAATAAATGCAGATGTTTGATAACAATCTCAACTGCCCCGTGTGAAACTGTATTTGATTATATATCACAGAAGAAGACTGACAGAATTGGTTTTTACAAGAATTTCCTATTTTCCACTACTTTGTAAGACTTTTTTTACATGGCTTGTGAATTTATTGATCTTTGTATTTTGAAAACTAGGCTCTCCCACACAAAATATCTATTTCAGATGTGTTTTGTGTTAATTAAAGCCAAAAGGCTCAGTAGCCTTTTGCGAGGTCAAGGAAAAAAATATATTGTATTGCCTATGTGAAACAACCCTACCAGCTTTTCCCAGCATGCTCAGGAATTATTTGGAATGTGTTCAAATAAGGCTTTACTCTGCTAGAAGAAGAAAGGTATATGGGAGGGGAAATTTGTCTGCACAGGCCTGATTTTGTCAGGTTGCAAGGCCTGAAAAGACTGCCAATCATATGTGAGCTAGGTGGGCATATGCGAACTTGGGATTTAGCAGCAGAGTCTATACACAGGTGACAACCCCAGAAGTTGCAGATCTGGGCTGTGATGGGCCGGGTGAATGCAAAGAGCTCAGCCCTGCACAGTCACTCCTGAGGCGAGAAACCTGGAGGAGGCAACCTGATGCAGCCGGGTTGTACAGGAGCCAAAGGCAGGTCTGCAGGAAGGAGGAGAGACAGGGAGACCCAAGGAGCTGTGTGGTTTTCACAAACCATTTTGATGCTCTCTCAGCAGCTCCGTCCACTGTGCTGGAGGAGCAGTCAGGGTCCCCATCGTGCCCAAGTAGCATTTGTGGACTGTGAACTCCTGCATAGGAACAGGGGCTGAGGAATCCTCTCTTGGAAGAGTTTATTTAGGGGATGGAAGTTAAGAGTACTGAGGAACCTCCCCTGTGTAAAAAGAGCTAGAAGTGCAGAACATGGAGTGGGCTTCACAACCAGTAACGGAAAGGCAAATTTTCACTAAGGAGAACTTAGGGGAAACAGACTGGAGCATGGCTGGTAAGATTTAGGAGAGGAACTGTGGCAGGGTCTAGACTAGGCAAGAAGGGAAAAGAGCTGAGAAACAGATACCAGAAGGTGATGAAACAAGAGGCAGATATGGGGAGCTCTGATGCCCAAGGGAAAGAAGCTAAACGAAGGGAAGGGAAGGGAAGCTAAACGAAGGGAAGGGAAGGGAAGCTAAACGAAGGGAAGGGAAGGGAAGGGAAGGGAAGG